>JAMPIV010002616.1:0-152838 GCA_024509875.1 Oreohelix idahoensis | reverse complement strand
CCCCCCCCCCCCCCCCCCCCCCCCCCCCCCCTTAAGGGGGAGTTATTTTAGGTATCCCCTGTGGGGTGGTTCAGGTGATTGTGGTTACCCACCGTTCTTGGGGGAAGTATAGTGGGGTGATTTTCAACCTGAAAGTTGGGTAATGGATTACGTTTTACCCTAATAGGCTGATCGCATGTTCAGAGTTGTATATCATGAACATAATCTGGTCTGTCCGTCCTGGGCCAGATTCTGGTGAGGACATCCTTAAACTCCGCATAATCATAATCTTTACTTCCGACTTTTGTTCTACTGTTAGGTCATCCCCAAGATTCGCACCATATTTCATGACTCCGGGGGAAACAGGGGTACGAGGGACTAACTGGATAATTCCCTTCACCTTGTTCATCTCTCCCGTGTCATTCAATGACTGCCGTACATGCCACTGTTGCTTCAGTCTGTGCTGCCCTTGTGACTGCTTTTAATGACTCAGGTCGTTCTACATATGGCCCCTCAGCATATTCACATGAAATAACCTTCTCCTTAATTTCGGACCGAATTAGGTAATTCGACATCTGTCATTTTTTTAACCACCTTGAATGGTCCTGTGCCACGTAATGCTCAAGCAATCCTCTATTAGCTGGTAAAAGTAGCCAAAACTTCTTCACCTGGAAACCCGGGAGTGATAACTAGTTGGAGTTCCGATTTGCACATACTTCCGCTACCGTGCTAACGACCCCCGCCAAACAATCACGTGCCACCAAACAGATTTTACAATACGTTCTGAGGCTAACTACATACTCATAAATAACTCGTAAATGCGGTGCTATTTGTACATTTTCCAGTTAATAAATCCTTCAGTATTGTGACATCTGCCCCCCATTGGGGTTTGCCCCATACAATAATTTCGAAAGGGGAAAATCCTGTGTGTACTCTCTTGGGGAGTGCCTCCTATAGGCAAAAAAGGACCGCTGGAGTAACCTATCCCATTCCTGCAGAGATTCTCCGGGTCACTTTTGCCGCAGCATGTGTTTTAATGCACCGTTAAAACGCTCGCAAGCTCCGTTTGGACTGAGGGTGAATATGGACTCGTGAATGTTTGGGCAATACCCAACAGCTCAGTGATTTCTGACATCTCCTTCGAAATGAACTGACGGCCCCTATCCGATAATATATCTTCCGGAAAAACAAACCTGCAAAACAACATCTGCAGAGCCTCTGCGACTGCTTGTGAAGTAATACTCTTTCATCGGTACCGCCTCCGGCCCACCTGGTGCACAAATCTGACCATCGTTAAAATGAAATTGATATCCCCTGTCTGAAGTGACCGAGGAGGGGGCATATAATATCAATCGCTACTTTCTGGAAAGGTCGTTACTGACAAGTCCGTAGCCTGCACATGGAGCTTTGGGAGTTCTGCCTTTATGCCTCATCTGTTGGCATATCTTACAGGACCATACAAACTATAGTTTAATATGTCCTTGCTAAACAATGGCCAATAGGGAATTGTGAGACAGCACACCCTCTGGCGCGTTCGAACCACACCCATATGTCCCGCGAAAGGGGAGTCATGTGCAACCTCATAATCACTTTTGACTACGCCTAAAAAACTACACGGTACCACCACTTGGCGCTGAGTTTTGTGTACTCCCCTTAGCGGAAACACCTATGAGAACATTATTCTTGAGCTCGAACACCATGTCTGGCCAACTTCGTGCACTTTACATCACCTCTCTCGGCAAAGTTGTAACATTTACGCAATGATCCGTTCTGACCGTTGGTGCTGGATAAAGTCCGACACCTGTGCCCTATCCTGACTCCCTTTGATCAATTCCGATGTCTTTGCATTCATGATGAGCGTCGCTTCTAATGCGTTACATCTGCCTTTGACCTGCGCCCTCGTAATCACCGCATTGTCCCTAAGGCACACGATTGGTCCTCCCATTTCCTGATGTCCATCTGAGTACCAGTACATTCCTGCACACACCTTGGCACATTACCCACAATCAAATCGCTATCGGTGCTTCGAGTACACAAGCCTGTACTCTACCCAGATATGAAGGGTGTGTCCACCTCAATAATGGCAAGAAGGTAGTACTCAATGCTACCCCCCGAAAGTTCAGTGACGCATCTTGCTGTCTTACCTATCACGCATGAGTCGTCAATGCAAGATCTACGCACTCCTATAGTTGTGAATCCCGTGCCTACTCAACACAGGACACTTCCTGCTTTTGCACAAAATCCTGGATGCAATTCCAAAAATGGACCATTTCCTTCAAGAGAAGAGAGACAAGGCAGAGTGTGACCACCAGAATAAGCATAAGGCTTACCGTCTGGTTCAAATAATGGTCTACCACCCTTCGCAATTCTCATTGTTAAAGGATTCTGGATATGCCAAGCCGAATTCGCTCGTTTCTGAATTATTAGCAACAGACTTTTGCCAAATGTCATGTTCCCTTACAAAGACTACAATGTAGCTGAGTATTGCTAACCTTTTTCGGACTATTGTTTGGAGAGAGTGTCTGAACTTTACTCGGTCTGACTCCTTTTTCTCAAGGATTTGTTTTCTTTGAGTAAGGTGAGCTTTTGCGAACACCGTCTTTTGTTCCTGCTCGTTTGGGCGCATCTAAATCTGGATCCTGATTTCGCGTGGTACATATTCATGACTGTCGCCAGTATACCTGTATTGATTTCTATCTGATTGATAGTTAAATTTTCTTCCTCGGTGATCTATTGGTCCCGATAATTTCTCATACCGTGCAGGAGATCTGTCCTCCTCGAAAGAGGTAGGGTCTATCATAATTAAATCTTCTGGGGGCCCAAACCAAAATCTATTGGCACTCTTCGATCTTTGTTGATTGTAAGGTTTTCTAGTAATCTTTCCCCTATACTCGCTGAGAAAGTTCTCAGAGATTACTCTCCCTGGTGTATGACCTTTCCTGGATGCGCGGTCACGTATGGTGTTCCTAATTCTGACATTATACCATGTTTATGGGCTTGCGTTCCTGGAAAAACGCAATAACAATAAGCTCAGGTATGAACACGATGACAATACTTTGTCGCGTAACATAAGGTCAAAAAGCCCATCACAAGTTCTTAGTAATAACTTTCATCTCAATCCATACGATTTAATAGCTGAGTAATTTTCGAAATGAAATCCTCAAAATCCATTGATTGACGCTTGGTCTCACGTCCTCGGAAACGAGAGCCCCGATACCCTTCCGCCGTTAGACGAAATTTCCTTAAATCTCTCCTCCTTGACTATTTGTGGTGAAGTGGGATGTTATAAATATTTATAGGGGACTTAGTGTGTACTGACTGAGATCAGCTGTGAAGGTATCTATATCTATTAAGAGTAGTAAGTGTATTATAGATAACCTTACTTGCTACCACATATCTATATATCATCTCAGTCAGAATTATTAACTGGAATAGTGTGATGACTACGTTATGTGTCTAGGGTATGTGTATGATGAAGTGTAAGTCACAACAACAGACAGATAAACAATTTAATTTAATCCACTACTCTTGACAACACTGTGACACTCACATACATATAACACTCTATGAGAATATCTTAAGGAGTCACTGATAACTTTTCAAATAACAATATGTATTCACTGTTATCATAAAGGTATATGTGTCCTGATTCAAATACAAAGGAACCAGGAATCACAATCAATTTTAATTACAAGTATATGTACAGACTTTATCAATATGAATATTGTAGTGACATATATTATTAAAATATCCTATGTGTGTCAGTTGTGTAGTGGTAATATGAGGTAATACTGGTTTTGTTTTGTTCAAGCTCTGTTGGTATTTGTCATCATGACTTCAATAGTTTGTCTTTTGGGACTAGTATTGGAGATGTTCTCAGTTCCTGATATTAATACAATTAAATTCCCCTCTGAATGTTATTTTTTACAAAGTCATTTCAAGATGAGGGGACATAATGTTGAGCTCAGCTGGCCAAATCAGCTTATCTTGCGTGATGGCGGCAGGAAAGGACTCCTCTGCTCGAATTCTCCCCTGGGCTCTGGAGACACCTCACTGATAGCTAAAAAGACCAAGGAGTATGCTGTCCGACTCTGGATTCAGCAAAGCTCTGACCAGGTGCTGCTCAGTACCATCAAGACCACGGTCCCTGAAAACAAGAAGGATGTACCTTCTACTTCATAACTAATTGATACTCTAGTTCTACACTGAGCACAATACAACACAAACATTGAGTTCAGAGCGTTAGGCCAACTGTCAGCTTCATCTGAAATACTTTATACCAGCATTACCCTCCTTAATGGTCACTACGCCTCTGCACTTCCAGCATTATTTCTGTCTAATCAATCATCCAGGTGTCAGTGTACTATTTGGCCATTCCATGCCGTTTTACTTCCCTCCGACACCCTCTGTTCAGGCTGGAGCATTATAGGCTTTATCTCCTGTTTGCCACTGAACTACACATATATATACAGGCATAAATTAACAATTTACATTCAATTTTCATTAAAAGATACTGAATGGTTCAAGCTTACCACAATTTCATGGAAATAAACACAGATACGTTGATTAGCAATGAATTCTGGCACAATTACTGGCACAAATTCCCATCTGCTTATGTTCCAGGCTTTTATTTAACACAAATATGAGCTGGCTTCAACGCACTGTTGCTTTATCAAGATTATTTGCACTAGTGGTCTCGAACTAACGCTCCTAAGTGAGTATATCAGCGAGTCTAGCCAATGAGGCCACGTTTCGACAAGTGTTTGAAAAAATGTTACCTTTTTCACGTCTCCCCTAACAACGAAAGATAGTATTTATAGCCCGACCAATCGTGGTTAGTCTTTCATTTGTTGCGCTCCAATCAATTTGGAGTTTACATGGTAGGCTAATTCTGTAACGTAAGATTTTTTTTTCAAACACGTTATAAAAAAATTTTATGAGCAGAAATGATTCCATGCTGTCAGGCATCCCCACTTTTTTATTTTGGGTATAATTTATTAATTCCTGGACTATTTGCGTAACGTTTTACATATTCTTTGTCAGCAAGCCCTAAGGAACCCAAATATCCAAATTTAAAAGAGCTACGTGGCTGCGTTCAAAATATGTATTTTCTACCTCCTGTTTCGAAGATGTGCTGTCTGGGTACTGTTATGTTTTCAACCGTAAACCCATCTAATGTTATCTTTTCTAATAAGAGTTTTTCAGGATTTATAAACCTAACTCTGGGATGGTTAATGTATTTTATCACTGTCCGTCTGAAAAAAAGTTAGTGCATGTAGTCTTACACGCGTGATGGCAGCATTTGTGTATCGCGCGAAGCGTGTTTAGTGTTCGGCTTTCTGCCTCTCCCTTCTCGCTATCCTTTTGTCCATCTGTCTTTTGATCTTGGTAACATAGTGTAGAAAAAGACATGAATGGAATTTAAAATTTAGGTCAACTTGCATATTTCAAGGTTTTTCTTAGAAAGGCAGCACATTTTATTGTGTGTTTGGGAAACGCGTGTATGTTGCAGAAGGCCTTTAATATCAACGTGAAACGTTACAATTTGCATACGCAGTAGAAAACAAGGGGATTTCGAGTACAGTCATTGTGACAGCACTGTTCTTTACCATTCTTCTTCCTTTATTTATTATATGTATTTATTAGGCTTTATATTTACTTGATAATTTATATATGTGGATTAGAATATTCCACGACAACTATGTCATAATTTGCTCTGTCGGCTAAAGGGATACTATACACAGTTTCTAACGCAGATCATGAAAGCAAGTTTTCCAGCAGAACAAGCCACTCTTCCTTCTTTATCTTCCAAGCCAAAACGTCTGTTTCAAAACGTTACAAATACACGTCCATGCTGTCCAAATCTTGATTAAAATTGGGTAACCGTAGTCTATAGGGACGTGAGAATTCTTTCCCACCTGAATCCTGCTTCCTGGACTCACTTTCTAGCTTCTTCAGATTTATTTCTCTGTCAGCTTCAATTTTCTTCAAATCTTTCTCTGCTTCTATCTTGAATTTGTCAGCTTCTATCTTCTTCATCTATTTCTCTGCTTCTATCTTGAATTTGTCAGCTTCTATCTTCTTCCTCTCTTTCTCTGCTTCTATGTTCAATTTATCAGCTTCAATCTTCAATTTCTGGAATTCTCTCTCCTCACACCGTTCCATTCTACCATTTTCCTGTTTTTCTTTCCATTTTAGTTCTGCCCATTCCTGTAGATCAGGGCCTGTTAATGCTAGCTGTTTACCAACCTCCACAATTTCTAAGAGGCTAGCCATCGTAATGTAATGTAATTAAATTAAAATTTCTTAAAGCAGTACTCACTGTACAAAAATATGCCTTCAGTATTCCCCACTGGAAAATTATCAGATATTGTACTAAAAAAAAGAATCAAAATTATATGTAATGCCTAGTCAGAAATACTGACTGTACCAATCAAATAGGTGTATTCAGTATTATTGTGTGCAGTTATTCAACAGCATAATTTGCTGTACCCATGACACCCATAATATTTAAGCAGTGAACCTAAACCCGACTGCAATATAATTAATAGCATAAACATACATGTGATTCTCAACCAAACCAGAAAACTACGTCTACACAAGCAAAAATACACAACCTACACTACTGGAATTGAAATTGAGATACACTTCACTACAACAAAACAAACATAAATACAAACAATGATGACAATAATGAAGATGATCAAGACGACCTTACTACACGAACAAACACAACAGTACGGTGGAATAAGAAAAAAAAAAAACCCTCAGACAGCAGCAGATATCTAATTACAAACGATAGTAAGAAGAATACAAGAGAATACTCCAATTAGACATGACAAAGATATACTATTACAAATATGACACCGTGCAAACAAACCAGACCTGCACCACTAATACACTAAAATGTGCAACGTGAATTATGCAGGGCAGCCAATAGGGTCAGCTCTATGTGCCCGTGCTCCAGCACATAATTCACCTAGCAACAGTCCTAAAGAACAGTTTAGCATAATTTCTTTCCGCAATGCAAAAAAGAAAAAATCCTAAACCCACACAACAACGAAATGACACCAAAATTATATACTTCTATGAAGACACAACAAAAACCTACAATAGACAATGAAGTGACCAAAGGTCGTATGTTGCAACACCACACCAGTTGGATGATGTACTCACCAACCAAATGGAAAAGAGGTCACAGGAGAATGATTACTAATTATATAATATTATAAAGTAGAAAGGTACTAAAAGAAAAATAAGTGTCCAATAATATATAATTATAATACTATATTAAGAAAATTAACTATAAATCAATTAAATTGTTGATCTCCGAAGGTCTGGGTTCCTGATGATGACGTTGATATCCACAGCACCATAGTCACTAATGATCCAATGGTCCACACAACGAACGACACGTTACAACGTTACGTAAAGTTACAAATATTGTCCATTAGGATGACCCCTGAGTGGTCCCAGCACTATCATGTAAGGCACAAAGTCCACGCTTGTCACCAGATAGTGCCTTGTCTTCACTGAAATATCACAGGTATGTCAAGCAAAAAGTCAGACCACAAGCATCAAAGTTATACCACAACTGTATATTAGCTCGTCGTCAGCACAAGGCGAGGATTTGCCAGCTCCACTCCAATAACATCTCACGAGTTCATGAAAGTTACCACTGTTTGCAAAGGTGTAGTGCAGCCTTCTACGTGAGAAAAAGTTCAGTACAGTTTATGATGATGGACTGCAGTGTTTTGTATAAGGCAAAGATCGTAACGTAAATCTAGTACTTTTCAGCTTCTGGCAACCTCCGTAACGACCGTGTGTAAAATGTTGATACTGTAATGCACCAGTTCCCGTGTTCGGCATGCACCCAGTTCCACAAGAAGACTCAACCACTTGATTTCCACAGGTACGTCGTCTCCTAAGCCAGTAAACATTGTGTAGTGGTAACACTGCCCCACTGTTGGCTTTCAAACGGCGCTGCAACGGCCTCTAGTCTTGACCAGTCAGACGCTGAAATGAATGCTATAGCGCGTTTCAAAAAGATCGGTCGACGATTGACTTCAAATATCTCCATATTCCTTGCACTGATAAACATGATTTTTTGCATGTGGTCTTATATTTTCAATGTCCCAAAGTTTTTATAAAATTCAATGTTGCAGGTAGTGTTCTTTTCTTGCAACGGCTAATTCCTTTGATCTTTTTTAACAAAGTAATTATTTTGTCCTGGAAGAAAATAATTTACCGTAAATGAAGGAAGTTGCGTATTTTCGGCATAGGCGTCTATACAATTCGAATGTTAGAGGGGTTTGTGAACTGATTACTACGTGAGGTCCTTTTTTATTTCTTCGAAATATTTGAGAGAATAATAACGCCTATTCGTTGTAAATGTTACTTTTTATACTAAAACGTGAATGGATGCATGAAGAGGTGAAAGTACTGTGTATATTAAAAATAGTAGTGAAATCGCGGAGATAAAAAGGAAATGAATTGGTTTACATATACACATAGATGGAGGGGAAAACATATAAAACATATAAGGTATTTACACATTTATTCTGAGTCAGACGAGTCTAACATATTGATTACTATTCTCGGCTGAACGAACGACAGTCCATCTTTTTTCCAATAGTCATTTTCCTCTTTTAAGACATGGTCTTTCACATTTACACCAATAATCTTTGTCTGTCTGCGAGAGGGCGGCATATGTTAGTTCTTTCATATTGCATATAGTTTGAAAGTTTTATTGTCAGCTGCCACCTGTCCTTTAACTTTTGCCCAAACGAGTTCAATTGGGTTTAAATGTGAATGATAAGGTGGCAGTCTCAAACACATATGTCAAAACTATCTACTACTTTCTTCCTTGCGTCCTGGTATTGATTGAACTGAAAATTCCATTAGCTTTGAATAATTGACGAAATGAGCGTTTACTTAAACCCAAAGCGTGAATAGTTCTCTTTCCAGGATTTGAGAGACTCCGATACAGTTTACCACGCTTAGCTTCTCTGCAGAAATATTTATACATCTTCACTGCCATTGTATGCAGTGTAAGGAACTTGACTTTCATACCCATTGTATTACAGACCTAGAATACCGCAAGATACGCCTATGAACTGAAATACACAATCAGTAGAACGTAGTGCCCTGGTAGAACGGTAACTGAACACACCGGAAGGGTCAATGTAATGTTCAAAACAGTGCGGTAGTGAGCTGAAACACGTGATTTTCGTTCAAGATGTTAAATCGAAATAGCTCACAAATATGAAGGGGTAAGCCCTTTAAAATTACGGTTGGACTAGGAGGTGGTCGATTTTGTATACTTTAAATAAAAGAAAATTTAAAACCATAAGTTTGTTAACGAGGAAAAAAATGTCCCCCTCGGGACATAGCGATCATTAGGCCATATGCAAAGTTGCAACAATTACGATCAACTGGTTGCAGAGATATTGAATATTAAACAGCAGAAAACATTGTGAAACGCACTATACCAAGGCTGCCATCCACTTGTTCGCCCGACATGTATTAGCAGCAACGTCTTCGTCCTCTCAGCTTTGCAGACAATAAAATGAATGTCAACGAACCTGCTACAATTTGGTTCACACTGCAGACGTTGACCGACAACGGCGTCGTTTTCTTAACCGTGGGAGTGCTCAATGTCGCCCTGACATTTTGTTATGTCTAACACAGCGTACTGTTCATAATAAATACCCCACTTCACTGTGTATCGCTAATCCGTGACCCGTGACTCACTATTTTAAAAAAATACCTCACAACTACGTGAATGAAAAACAGGCCTACAGTGTACATGACCTAAAATAGATTTCTGACCTGGCGCTGCGTTGAACGTGCAAAGATAATCAAACATGAGGACCCAAATACGAGCTCCCCACCTGACACAGGGTATTTTGTATTTAATACACATATGCCTTAGTCCTCGAAAATACTACACACGAGAGAGAGAGAGAGAGAGAGAGAGAGAGAGAGAGGTGGAGTCGAACACATTCAAGTAATAACGAACACTAGCAATGTTCCCAACTCTGTCTAATGTATTCAAATAATTATCACCACAAAATCACAACAATATATGTAACGTCTTCTGTCTCTTGTCTTGGTGGTACACTCTGATAGACTCTTTCCCGTCCATCTCTTGATGTTATCTTCCCACTTATAGCGCTGTCTTCCCCTTGCACGTTTACCTTCAACTCTCCCTTCTGTTATGGTCATCTGCAAGGTGTTATGCCTTTTTATGTGGCCAAAGTATTTTAGCTGCCGAACTTTGACCTCTCTCATTAGTTCTCTTTTCATACCTAGATTTTCTAGGACCTCCTTATTTGTTTTCATCTCTTTCCATGAGATACGCCCCATTCTTCTATATATCCACATTCAAGAGCCTCAATTCTTTCTTCCAAATGCTTATTCATCGTCCATGTTTTCTGCACCATACAGAAAAGCAGAATATATATAACACTTTATGATTCTCAGTTTTTAATTTATGAGATAACTGTTTGGATGTCAGTATATGTTTCATGTTGTTGAATGTAGCTTTGGCCATTCCTATTCTCTTCTTGATTTCTGTTTCACATCTGCCATCTTCTGTTATTATATGACCAAGATATACGTAGCTCTTGACTTGTTCCAGGATTTTCCCATTTACGCTTATCTTTAATGTGGGTTTATCGTCTGTTTTGCTAATTATCATAGTTTTAGTTTTCTCAATATTAATGTCGAGTCCATATTCATGACTTATACTGTTCACTTGCTTCACTAGTTCTTGTAACTCCTGTTCGCTTTCAGCTAACAACACGGTATCATCTGCATATCTAAGGTTGTTTATTGATCTTCCACTGATGTTCAGTCCTGGTATTTCCTGTATCTGTTTGAAAATTTTTTTTCGGTGTATAAAATTAATAGGCAGGGGGGACAGCACACAACCTTGTCTGACACCTCTTTTTATGTCTATGTATGGTGAATAATTCCTTCCCGATCTTACTGTGGCAGTTTGCTCCCAATAAAGGTTACTGAGTATTCTTATATCTTTTCCATCAATACCTATGTCTTTGAGGCATTCAATTATTTTCTCATGATGGATTCTGTCAAAAGCCTTCTTATAGTCAATGAAGCACATATACATACTTTTTTGGACCTCTGTATATTTTTCTGCTAATCTTCTTAGGCAAAATATTGCCTCTCTTGTTCCACTGTTCCGTCTAAAACCAAACTGTTCTTCTTGGATTTCGCTGTCTACTTTACTTTTTATTCTTTCCTGTATGATTTTGAGCAGTATCTTAATTGCATGACTCATCAGGCTGATTGTTCTGAAGTCTGAACATTCTGTTGCATTTGGTTTTTTTTTGGGCAATGTTATAAAAAACTGATGTCTTCATGTCGTGTGGTAAATATCCTGTATTGTATATATCATTGCATATTTCTGTGATTGTATCTATACCAAAGCTCTCCAGAGCTTCTATCATTTCAATGTTTATGTTATCCATGCCTGCTGATCTTCCTTTTTGTATCATATGAATGGCATTCTCTACTTCTGATCTGAGAATGTGTGGGCCTTCATTAGAATCTGGTGATGGTTTTTTTACCTCTGTTGTCCTCGAATAGTTCTTTTTACGTATTCTGCCCATCTGTTTGATATGTCTTTCTCATCAAGTAATATTACACCATTTTTGTTCTTGATACAGCTTCCTCCTTGTGCAAACCGCGACCGATTTGATAATTTCTTTATTTCTTCATGCATATCTCTTGTCATGTGCTTCGCTTCCAAGTCTTCTATTTCCTTACATTTTGTTTCTATCCACCGTTCTTTTGCTTCTCTACACATAGTACGTATGTCATTGTCTATTGTTTTATATTCTGGAGTATTTTTTTTGCTTTCTTTCTTTCTGCCATTTTATTCAAGATGTCATCTGTCATCCAAATTTGATTTTTCTTAGACTCCTTTTTAGGTAAATTTGCATTTGCTGATTGTATGCTTGTTTTTAAGCATTCCCATTTTGCGGTTGCTTTTTCTTCTGGGTTTTCTCTTCTATACTGCTCCATGCTTTCTGTCAATAACTGTTGGTATTTATTTTTGACTTCGATTAAATATTTATGTTTTATATCTGGTTGTTTCAGCGCTGATATTTCTATCTGGGGTTCCTCCTGTTCTTCTGTTTCCTGCTCTTTTCAGCTTTATATTTACTTTGATGACAACTGGATTGTGATCTGAATTTATGTCGGCGCCAGGATGTGTCTTTGCACTTGTGACACTGTTCTTAAATCTATGTTTTATCATGATATAGTCGATTTGATTTCGTGTTACATCTCCTGGGCTTTTCCATGTGTATAATTTCCTTGGGTGATGTTCAAAAAGGTGTTACATATGACCAGCTGGTTTTCTTCACAGAACTGGATAAGTCTGTCTCCTCTATCATTTCTTGTCCCTAATCCATACTGTCCTACTATTTTCTTGTATTTTCCTTTTCCTACTTTTGCATTCATATCACCCATTACTATCAACACATCTGTAGATTTGACTGGTTTAAGTGTGTGTTGGTAGCTCTTTAATAGTATTCTTCTATTTCCTTCTTCGCTGTAATCTTTAGTTGGTGCATAAGTTTGTAAGATTGATATGTCGAATGGCTTTGCTCTCATCTTTAGTAACATCATTCTGTCATTGTGTGTCCAGTATCCACAGACGTATTTTTCTAACTCCTTCTTTATCAACATTCCTACCCCTCTTTCGTGTTTTTCTCCTCCTGAGTGTATAAGCGTGTACTGGTCTCTTGTTATGTAGCCTGTATCCAAAAGTCTTGCCTCTGCAACTCCCAGTATATCGAGTTTCATGTCGGTTGCCTCTAATATAAGATTGTCCAGCTTTCCTTCTCCGTTTAAAGTTCTAACATTCCATGTTCCTATTTTTAGGCTTCTCCTACTAGTTTTTAGGTGGTCTTTCTCAGAATGCTCCCTTTCAACAGAATTTAAGGAACACTCGTCATTATGTACTTCCTTACTCATTAGAGGAGTTGCCTCTTCCCTGTTAATTTGTACAGTAGATTCTTCCCCAGGGGACAGAGAGTTCTCTACATATCGGTTCTTATCTTGTTGTTGTGATTCCATTACTTTCTGTAGGAACTATCCTCTTGCATTCCACAATTCGTGTCAGCCATCATCACCAAAACCCTCATCGCTCCCTACTCTCTCTTCTTTACTGCCCAATCAGAACGCCCCTTGCGTTCACCCCTGACCTGCTGACCTCGTAGTTTCGTGTTGTTAAGTTAAGTGTATGAGAACACCTCTCACCCCCGACTGGCATTATGTACCCGCCCCCAGCGGAGCACCGCCAGTCCACAGCTGTGTTAATCACACTGTGACAGTATAAAAGACTGAGTTTTTTTTCTTCCTTATATTATTGCGACTCGTATTTGCATATAATTTATCCATTCTCTACCAGCGTTGTCATCATTTCTATTTTTATAGTCCATTTCTGTCTGTACTGAACCAGGTAAGATACTAATGTTATCTGTAAAATATTCATCATTACCACATACCAAAATATGACATATGCTAGATGAGCTTTCCCAAATCCAAACCGTAAATAAAAACACCACATAAAATTCTACTCTTAGACATAATTAGTACTTTTATTTTTTATTTCTTCATATTGAAGGTACCCTTCGCCTTGCGAGGTCATCTTAGGATCGTTTCTCTACTGTTTAAAAAAAAAATGTTTTTCCGGGATTCAGTTTGCAAACTTTCGTCTTGCTATTTGTATGTATGCTGGTTCAAGTTACAGCGGATGGATGCACATTTGAGGTTATACCTTGTAATACACGGTGACCGAGAGTTTCTCACCGGATTACTAAAGTTCAATTAACCATTAGCTGAACAAACAGTGTAACGGATAAATGATGCTGCATTTTGCAGCCTTAAAGCACCGAGGGAATTTTTTATAAGCCGCGTTAATTTAATACTCATATTTTAAAATAAAAGCTACCGATATAGTGTTTCAACTTTGGAGCACGTTAAAGGAGGGTCTGAAAGGATTAACTGGAATCATATTATGGGCAAAGGACCGATCCACGTGCTGATGGGGAGTTAAAAGATATAGGCAACATCATGGATGGTAGGTCCAACCGAGGCTATGGGGGTTAGAGTGGCAGGTACAGAGAATTTTATATTGTTTTGGATGGGGGGGAAAATCGCGGATATGGTATGACTGATTGCCATGAGGAAAATTGTGAAATCGTAACTAGATGAATAACGCACCAGCCTTGGCAGACGGGCGGGTAATATGATGCGCCCACCGGGATTTTTGTTTAACGTGTGCGGGAAGATTAGTGTGCTGTTGGTGCAAGGATGAGTTCGGACAATGAGAGTAGTATATAGATATCTTGTATGAAGGCTTATGGCGCGGCTATGTCTGTGTGAGAGATAGAGGACTAAAGGGATGGGGGTTTTGGGGAGTATGAGTACAATGTAAATATATAGGTCGACAGTATACATAATGCTTTATTTATAAGATGTTCTATGAAGTAATATCTCCGTGAACGCGGGCGATCGGGTATTAACGATACCGCCGGCGCGAGGACCGGTGAGTCTTGTGTCTCGATAGTAATTGTACGTTGTGTTTGCTGCTTGTTGTGGTGTGGTTGTTTGTGTAGGGCGAATGTGAATAAACAAAATTGAGAATATGGAAAAAGAAGTGCCAGAATTGTTGAGGTGGGATGTGTGTGGATGGGTGGGGTGCTGTGTGTTGGGGTGGTTGTTTAAGTTGGGGTTCTTTGTGTTGGGGGTAGTGTGGGGTATGTGTTTGTGCGATGTGTGTGAATTAGTTTTTATTTGGAGTTTGGTGTGTGTGTGGTGGGTTGGGAGGGGGGTCGTGGTTTTCGATTAGATTGGTTTATGTTAGGTTATGGTTAAGACACTACGTATATCGGCGTTGTTCGGTTGAGGCCAGTTTAGGGGATAACCGTCAGTAGTATTTGCATGGTAGGTTTGAGAGTAGGCTTCGAGTGGGGGGGAGCCTCTACAGTTTAGTGAGAGTCTATGGTGGTGCGATAGTTTGGTTGGTTGCATGGTGATTTCTCATAGGATAGGTGAGGGGTATGGGTTATGGTGGGTATGGATATTTTATGGGTGGGGTTAACAGCATGTTATGGGTTGGGGAATATGGGAGGACTTGGGGGTGTGTAGGGGGTGGGGGGGTATTACACTTATGGTTAGGTTGGATAGGCTAGTCAGAAATACCATTGTAAAAGAATGGTTGAATTTATTAATATACGTTGCTATTAATTCTAGGGGAATGGTAGCTTCTGGATTAATTTGGGGAGGATCATCGTTGGGGTTAACAATTCTGGTAAGTTAGGATTGTGTGCGGCGGTATAAATTTAGGTCGGCATCTTAATAAGGTGTTGAGGAGTGGGGTGGGGATGTTCGTAACGGGGGGTCAAGCATTGGGGTGCACATTGTAGCTTCGGACAGGGGTAAAATGTGTTGGATCTATTTTTTAAGGGCCACTATGGTTGGTGGATTAACTACAAGTGGATGTATGGTTGCTAGTGATAAGAAACTAAGGGAAATTTAGGGGTGGCTAAGTGATAAACCAACGACGATGAAAATTAATCCAGCAGATCTGAGATGAATGTCGATGTAGATGAGGTCCAAACAAGAAAAAATGGACGCCAAATATCAAAAGAAACTTACAAACAAACACCACACAAAACCCACAACCCCAAACCCCCCCACAATAGATGATATAATGGAAACATTGGCGGTCGTGTGTGGGGGGTACTTTGCTGCATTGTATTATGGACGTTGATGCTTGTTTTCAGGAGCTTATTCTAAGTTTCAATAGGCGCTATAAGCAATTATTAAGAAGTTTGAAATGATCTACGATATTATCCACACATCAACTGATCTGTAATGCAATAATCTGTCAAATAAAAGTGTATTAGGTTCGGTTGCGTTTGATATTTTTGTCATGTCTTGTCTAGATGTATTTTTTACTTGTGCTGTTCTATTGGTAGAGTTCCACCCGATATTGTTACTCGGGCTGTTTATTTCCTCTTTAATTGCTCTTCTGGTGTGTTTAAGTATTTTATCGATGTTAGGCGGGGGTTTTATTCTTTTTTTTTATCTTCTTTAATGATTAATCTGATTTTCCTCGTATTTATTATCTTAATGGTATTTATTACCCTGATGTGTAGTTCTTAGTGAGGTCTTAGTCTGCTGTTTTATTCCTCAGTGGCAACTGAAGGTTAGGGTTGATGCCAGAGGTAATCATCACGAGTTTTTGGAGTAGGGCGTATCATTCATTCGAAATTATGAAGGGGACTTCGGCAAACGCGCTTGTATGATAAAAGAGTGGACACAAAATTGTACTGAAGAAAAAACGGGACCAAATGGTGTCAAAGAATGCTAGGCAAACGATTCGATCCACCAAGGCCTTCGTTCAGGTACAATCGGAAAACCAGTGAGGGTTAAGTTAGGCAACATGATCGAATCCTAAATCACAAAGTAAATATATAACAATTGGGCGGATGGTGACTTACCCACAAATGCGGAACTCAAGCACGCCCGCAGACCAATAGAGATGACGCTACGCCACAAGGATCCAAATGATTGCACCTTGGGGGAGAAAAAATGTATAACAGTTTGAAATGACACGAAAATAGAGCATTTGTAAGTGATAACGGTTTAAATGTTTTTGATTAATCATAAATTAATATCTATATTGTTTGGAATATTTTGGTAGTATAGTGAATACTCGTCCAATAAACACTATTAAAAATCAGAGCTCTCAGGGTGTTGATGCGGGACTGGACAACATTGAAGAAAGAAAATTTTTGGGGGTATTATAAAATATAACTTTGGAATAAGAATCATCAGAGCTAAGCTGGGAAAAAAACAAAAACCTCTTTAAACGTAGGATCATCCTTTGTGACGATTAACGAGTTCCATAATCAGACAAAGTGCGAGATGCATGAATATGGCAGGCGGAGCAGGTATTTACATTTAGACATTAGCGTTTAATCGAGAGGAGGTGTTTCATTTTTAGATTGGCTTATCACTGAAGCGTGAGGATATAAAAAAGAAAGTTGTAAACCAATAGAGACCCTGAGAGGTGGGAAGATGATTACCAGCGTACTGCAGCCACTTTCGGGTTTGTATCGGACAACAATCCATGAGCAAAAGGATTTTGAGTAGTTCTAGGACCAGATTGTTCTCAACTTTTTTAATAATCGCGTTTTTGCTGTATGTTCCCCTTTAATTGACGCCTCATTTTCAACTGGGGCTGGTGCTCTGAGATTCTCCCCATAGAGTCGAGGGGGGGGCTGAGCGGGAGGAAAAGTGAGGTACGCTTGTACCATCGAGTACTAGTTGGGCGTTCCCGTAGAAATATGGCAAGGCTCACACTCGATCCCCATAGTCGCTTGCTAGCTGGGAAAGTCGGTAAGTTAAAAAAAATAGGGTACTTGTAGAGGATTACCTATATGGTCCGATCAGGGGTGGAGAGAAAAGGTGGATGGAGGGCTCGGTGAGTCCTCTCTCCCCGATAGTCGCTGCTAGCGATGGGTCAAAGATGGTTTAGGGACAAGTTACCGTACTCTTGCGATAGACTATGGTGCCCACGTAGGAAATATGTGGGCATGGCTCCTCTCTCCCAGCCATAGACGTCTGCACTTAATTTTTAGCTGGAAAGGAAAGTGGTCACTTTACAGGCATCTCTTACTAATGTGTTCCACCCTAGAACGGAATATGGCATGGATCCGCTAGGGGTCATCTGGTCCAATGTATTTGTGATAGCTAAACCATTGGTCTAAGACTGATGTCAAGGCTGAGGATAATTCAGTGGAAGTTTAGCATTCTGAAATAAATATTTCTCACATCAGAACCATCCTCGATACACATGTAGCTGATTAACTTAAAAAAAGGAGACAAACATTATTAAAGTACGTGAAAAGCAGGACAGAACATCTAACCGAAATCATAGATGCAGAACCAACAAAACCACAAACAATTTCCCAGTTTGGCAGAATTTTTTCATATTTTTTTTTATTTCACTTAAACCTTGCGGCACTTGGGCTTTACTCAGCCCTTTAAGCAAACACATCCCAATGAGGATGTCATTTGCGAGGTTAGGTGAGAACCTCTGTCAGGGACAATTTCCTTTGTTTATAATACCCACGAGTTTAGGAAAGCTAACGCTCCTTCATATATCCATTAGAGGGTTTATTCACAGGAGCCGTTCCGGGCTATTCAGTCACAAATTTCCGGCCGGTAAGAACATTTCTTCAAACGTGCCGAACGCACGGTTTGAGGTCCATTTGAACACCTGGTGCGCCTGCCAGTTAGGGTAACAACCGCCGAAGCTAATAGACCACCCAGCGCCGGCTCCCACCGTTTGGGATAGGAGACTAAAACAGGAGTACGACAGGAATGCCCTGTTGTTTGCGAAGCTGTCTTTTCTTTAATAGCTCACATGAGATGTGATTTGGGGGGTAGGGGCTAGGGAGTAATGCATGTTAGATCTAGGGATATTTGCAGTACAATACGACCATAGGGGAGTGTATGTTGCTCCACAATCGTACTCAGATCCAAGTGACTAAATTCATTATCTACGCACACTGCGAGGTTCACATGTTGTCTTTCAGTGTGTGTAGGTGGGGTGTTGGGGTTTGGGGAGTGTGCAGTGGGGGTCTGTGATTTGTGATACTCGTGGGAAAACGACAAAAGATCTATAACCGAACTATGGCATCAATGTCAGGAAACCATGACTACTAGCGCGCGCGCCATAAATCGTAGAAGTGTAACGAAGTGTGTTTTACAAAGCATGTCTGAATCGCATAATTAACATAGTAGTCCATGGTCTAGCAGCAATGTTGGCACATATATGTCAGTGATATCAAACAATAAAGCCATACAAAAAACAAAAAAGGAAAACGGAGCTATATCAGTCCAATTGAGGAAATTGTAATCATGAGAGAGCGTTCGCGCGGACAAGGCAGTCGGAAATCCGCCCAAGAAGCAACAACAACGATATAAAATCGTTCCAAACTCCAAATGTTCAAGTGATAGTCCTATAAGTATGGCGTATCTTCGAGACAGACATTTGAGCAGCAGTAAATAGAAACACTGTCTATAAAAAGTAAGATAAGACCTAATAAATAACAGAAAGGTACCGACTTTTTATAAATGTGCCGCATTAGATAGACATAGAAATGATTCCACAAAACTCGTGTTTTTTGTGTTTTTACAACGAAATCACTATGTAGAAACTGATCGATCCAGAAAGCCAGACCCCGAGTAAAGATAAAATAAGCAAGACATACAAGAACAACAGACCCCTTACACGCCCGCCATTGAGAGGGCATCTAGGGGAATATGGTGGTGGTAGGGCCCATATTGTTCTGGACCATCGCGGCACAATTGGGGATTGTAAGGTGGAGTCATGCATACGTTCGAGGCTCGCTCCTAAGCCTTCCCAGGTTGATGGCTATTGGTATCCCAGATTGGGGATGGGTTTCGACCCAGAGGGAGCCGTTCTGCGTGACCTAAAGAAGAAGCCAACCTCCGCAACCTCATCTGGGTATTTTTCGACGAACTACCATGTTACCCCGCCCCACTGAGACTTAGGAGAGCATCAGTGCGCAAGCTAAAACTATGCTATACCGCGGATAGTGCTGTGTAGACTCGTCTAGGATTAAGCTGAGAAAAGTGTCCAGTTGTTATAAAGAGACAGACAAAGAGTTTAAATCATGTCATGTTATGTTTAGTGACACTTCACAGGCCGATATGGGGCAATCCATTGCCTGTCCCCGCATTAAGGGGTTGATGTGTAAGTGTGCAAATGTCGTCTATTTGTTGGCGTAAAAATGACCTATGTATATTTGATAAGCTGTTTTTAACTTGTCATTGAAACCACTGCATATTTGAGAATACATCACCGGTTGTCAGAAAGGAGGTAAACACGTTTGTCACTAATTATCACTCATAACGGCAAATAATAATTCGTTGGGGGGGCCTTTGGTATAACTTCAAGGTAGTCCAAATGCAAGAGCAGTAGTTTTTAAAGCTCCCAGAATCGTGGAAGTAATATTGTAATGTATTTATGTGGCATTTCATTTTTAACTTCGCGAAGGCCGTGCCTCTGTGAGCTTTTCTCTAGATAGTCCCTGAACTTGTGTAGAAGAAGTTGCAGGCGCTGGCTCCTGCACGAGTTAGAGAAGTATGTATCACAAGAAATTTTAACCACTTCACATGAGATGTGTTCGTGTTCTCGGACCACCTACCTTGGTTTATCGATGGCTGACACCGCACCCTATTAGGTACCCGCGGCCAGTTACTGAATAGTTGAGGACGATTACATTGATGCTATAACCCACTAATGAAAAATGCTTATGGTACTTATGGACTGGGTCATGCACCCTTGATATTTTGAGGAGACTGAATGTTTTAAGAAGGGTACTGTCCAAATTATTTGTCGTATTGCCTGTATATATACTGTAAAATGTAAACGGTAAGTACCGAATCGTATCGTGGACCCACTAGCAGGATGTCTTATGTTCTTCGCGCCAGTTATGTCATGTGATGACACTCTACCCGTATCCATTGGTGTTTGTCAGCTTGGATGCATGACTGTACTGTAACAGTACCTCCACACTACAAGAACATTACATATTATTAAAAAATAGTATTAATTGCTACACCGGTGGGAAACCATGAGCTGTTTAAGAAGGACGCTGGCGATGGGATAGGAATTCACAACGGGAGACACTTTCTGATAACATTGTGCGCAATGGACAAGTCTTTGTTCTCTGTGGAATCCCCAGGGAAAGATAGTGGCAGAAGTAGAGCGAATACGAACACGTGAGAAGAGAAACTGGGTTACCAGAAGTGAAAATATTGGATGGAAGATGACTTGGAAAAGAACTTGAGTTGATGGACACGTAACAGGAGGACCTTGTCTTGAAGATGTTGTTTGAAGGGCCTGTTATGCTTTTGGTGAGGAGGAAAAAGTTTATTGATTGATTTAGCAAGATTCATTTATTATTCATGGGTTACAATTTATGTTAAAATGTCTTGGATGAATTCAAGGGCGAGCGCATTTAATAGTAATAGTAAATGCCATGATTGTAATGTGATCATAGAAGTAAGAAATAGCAGATGCTCTATGTTATGTTACGCAGCATTAAGGATAAATGCTCATGTTTGTAAATTACTATCTACTATGGTCGTCACTCGAGCTCAAACAATAATCACAAGAGCAGTACCTGACTGGAGAGGGTAACTGCCGAAGAATATTGATGCCTATTTTTCTGTGTTGTTTCAACAATTACCTGGATACTACTTGCGAAACTGTTGAAAAAAAAAACGATGCTGCCTTCAGACGTGATCTAAGCCTCAACGTTAAAAACAGTACATGTATCTCAAATTTGTCGCTTCCCTCGATAATTCCTGAGATTTTTCTCCATTGCAAACAACCTGAAATATTAACCAATTTTCGAGGACCATAATATGGATGTGGACGAGGATGGTGCTATGAAACACATCGGCCCACAATTCTGACACACTCGATCTTACTAAATTGTTGGTCTAACTGCATGGCCTTCGTTGGGTTTCAATTACTTTTCCCTAATTTGTTAAAGGTAAGTTGTAAGTTTGGACGGATCCATCTACTTTTTATTATAAGATGAATTGCCACTGGACATTTTTAAGCGGATAGTTATACGTTTAGTTCTGTTGGTAATAATAGTATAGACATCTATTCCATCAAAACAATTTCAAGCTGAAAGTATTAGCTGAATCACTTCAGGTTACACAATAATAAAATTTCTAACATAACGTGGGTGTTACCTCATTTGAGGCAAAGCGTTGGTGTCTCTTATGGAACTGTCAATAAGACAATTGAATCTTGGACAGACGACCGTATGTTTAGCAACTATCTTACGGGCCTTTTGCTGCATTCCATGTTTGATATCACATGTATTAGGAAACAGGCTTACAGAAATTTCCCAGAATTTGTCCCTGCTTCGTCGCATGGTAGTTTGGTGTAGATTTTACTTACAATCGAATATAAAACCTTATGTTGGATCTTTGTCAACATCATCTCGCGATGTGTAGATTAAATCTAGGAACAACGATCTAACAAAAATGTACCCGTGAGTGTTCTATAAATAAAACAGTTGACCAAATGTAATTGAACTACTTCTTTCAGTATCCTAAATGCTATGACGGGGAGAAAGATACAAGACAGGGACTTTCTCCTTGGATAACAGTGGTCGATCTATTCATTAATCTAATAAAAGAGAACTTGTGTACATGGACACAAGCTTTCCAAAGAATTCCAACATAACTATACTTCTTTCGTAAAAAATTTAGAATGATAATTTCATTGGCGACAATTGTCGGCACTAATGTTTTTGAATAACGCCTTACAAACTGCGCACGTTTCTGGTCTGAATTGTAAGAAATTCAAAAGATGAACTCCGATCAATGTCCTGTTGGGCTAGCTTCGCTTAACGCAACATAACTATTTTGTCGTTAATGGTTAGTTCTGACTTCGGGTTTGCACTTGCATGGAGCAAGAGCTTACGCCATGGACTCCTGAGAATCCCAAATAATCCCTGGGGATATTGTGGTCAAGCGACCAATTCACGACTTCTTTGACACCTTTGAGTGGAGGACTGTGTGTGTGTATAAATAGAAATGCTCATTTTGAAGAACATTTTGTAATCGTTCTTCCCGTGAATGTTATAATTTCTATTAGATAGCCAGAGTTACGCTTGTGAATCTCTTTAAAGACTTGACTTTGAGTGTCACTGTCATCTGAGCGTCGAGCTTTGGTGACCTTGATGCCAATTATATGGTAACTTGCGCTGTTCGGATAAGTCTGTTCTGAGTCTGCTTAGTACGTGTGTATTGTCTATGATGTTGGTAAGTGTGTGGTTAGCAGTTCGTTTGAGTCTCAGTCCTCTGGAGTGGCAGGAGCACTGTGTGAGTAGTGTGTGTTTATCTACTGTTCTCCAATACGGGTCTTGTGAGCAGGTGTCTTCATTATGCTATATTCTGTGTATAAACATAATTTTGTTTCATGTTTTGTGTGGGCCATTTAGGTATAGAGTAGACCTGTTCTCAATCTGGAAAAATGTTTGGTTTGGTATCTTAGTTTACGATATGGTTACATGTAGCATTCTTCCTTATTTGGGGTGTTTGGTTGTACATGTGAAGAGTCTTCTTCCTGTTTTAGCCTGTGCCCACTGTGTTCAGCCCAATCTACTTACTTTACAGTTGTTTTTGACTATTTGTTTAATTGTTTAACATACTTCAATGGGTTGGTCAAATCTGTGGCATTTTTGCTCCCTTCTTTGCCAGTCTATCAGCAACTTCGTTCAATGTGATGTTTATGTGGCCCAGGTATCCCATTGCATGCATATTCTCTGTTCCATACAAGTCCATAAATTTTGTGACATGTTTTCTTGGTCCTTTTGGATAGTTATTGATTGAATTGGTTTTTCCGTCTAAGTATCAAATCTAGCCGAGGATGTTAATCACCTTAGGTGACTCATTCAACAAAATGACACAGTTTTTTAGTGGCATAGGATGACTATGGGCAGCCTAAGAGTATAGACGACAACGCCCTTAGAATGACACATGGAGTGGTGACATATCGTGAGTGTACTCTCACCAAGCCAGTTCGAAAGTCTGCGCTGAATTTTGTGACAGTGATATGGAGATTAGAAAGTCCTCGTAGCTCTGATGCAACCTCAGGTTACCCACCTTGACCTGCAATTGCCTTCCTTGTTCTCGTAAATGCGCTTTAAGACATTTCTGCACGATCTGATAGGCAGGGATGGGAAACTGAGTTATGGCACAAGGGACTTATAGTTTAGAGATCCTGACTCGACTGCCCGTTACGGAAGTGCTGCCGCCCAAACTAGCTGTCGGATATGTAAAACGTATTATTTTGACTTTAACGCGTGTTGTGAACTATCGTACAGTAATCCTTTGACATTTTTGGTAGTGTATACACGAGACACTCAAAGTTTTTCAAGACTATTGTAGACGTGCTGCGTATAGACAATAAGTTAATTGAACTTTGTCAACATTAGTTCAACTAATTGCCCGAGCACTCAAATGTGGACACGTAATGCGTACGCAAGTAAGCATATATACACGCTGCGGGACAAAGCCAATCAGCATGAGATGAACCACGCTAGGACTATTTTATTCCTCCTCGCGCATAGGGGTAAGTTATGTTGACTGACGTCAATAAACTGCAAGTAGTGCTATGTTCTGAAATCCTACATGCATTAGTGAGAGTTGAGGGAGATGGTGGGAGGGGGAGATGGCACGTCATGTGTGAGGAGAAGAACTTTTGACGATATTGGCACAAGAAGTACAAGAGATTGAGGAAGACCCAATGACGCTTAGATGTGAAACTGACCAGAAGGAGGACTCTGGCTGAGTACTAGTTGATAGGCTGTGGCTCTGTGGGTCCAATAGCTGAGACGATGAATGATGAGTGATGCATATTCTAGTGCTAACTGCACAGGATATTTAGCCGAGATTATGTGACCTGAGTCCACCGCCCTCACTACGTGATGACTGACCAGGTACACTCCTATGACCGGCTGCGGACCCGTGGCTAGATGCTTGACTTCCTATAGTGGTCATTCTGTTGTTCATTAATCCTGTGCCTGGTGGTTTGGACGGCAGCTTAGTTACATGAGGCAGTGAGGTAATCCTCAAATGGTCGCTTGTGGTAGCAAGAGTTTAGGCCCTGTAGTACGAGGGGGGAAGAGCGTTACTGAAAAATTGTATGGCCCATTAAACTGTATCATCAGTTTTCCCTGTGGCCTTGGTCAGTGAAAGCTGCAGCAGGCTGGATCATCGATACCATGCTGTGGTAGGTACATTCTCTTTTTTTTTTATTTTATTCTCTCTCTATTTCTGCATTAACTTTTTTCTGCTCTCATTTGGAATTCTAGGTCAGTCACTTTTGTTCTTTTTCTCTCGTTTTTTGTGTCAGTTGCTACTTTTTTTTAGCAAAGAAGTCTCTTTGATTTTCTGTAATTCATCTTTGTTTTCTCTCGTGTATAGAACTTTTCATTCGTTTGCATTCACTTTTTCTCCTACTCTTTCATTTCTTGTCTGTGTCCACCTTTTCTGTCGCCGCTTGCAAAGCAAGCAGCCATGTCACAGTCTGGACAGTATGCAGATAGAATGTGTAGAAGGGCCACTGATATAAATTGACAGATAAGACCTTACAAATAATTTAGTATTGTGTTTATGGTTATGATTGAAAATAAAAGTAGTAAGACGAGTAGCTTTACAAGTAAACTGGTATTTTGTATAGTTTAATGCGCAGTAACATGTCAAAATTATGATACTGCTAATTGGGAAAAAGCGTACGAACTTCAGGTGAGCTGCAATAGTATACATCAGCAGTGATATCTCACAAATGAACTGTAAATACTAACTAGAGTGTAAAAGTCTGTTGAAAAAGTTAGTAGATAATTAGTGCAAATAAACTGAGAACACCCTTAATTAAATGAACTATAGAATCTCATAAGCTGAGTAGCGCTCGAGTGCAAATCATCAGGATTCAATGTCTGTCGTCAGGCATGATCGCACGGAAGCTCATTTCGTGTGTGTTAGCAAAAGTCGGAAGCAAGAAGATGAGAAAATCACGCGAGATGAGAAATTGTCAGGTAACCCCACATCATTTTATGATGAGAACTCAGTTGTAACTGTAAGAGTGGCGTATATATGCCAATGACTAGACCACACAAGATTTTTTATAGGTTGCTAAGAAACACATCTGTAAGGTGTGACGTCCATAAGTAAACTCTTGAAATTGCGAGTGCACCTGTTAATGCACAAACAGAAACGACATAAGACTGAACCTCCTCGTCCGAAACGTTAGGAAAATAATAAATTTGTGTACTAAGTGTAGTCGTCTTGCGAACCATATTCTTTGTGTGTCAAGCACATGTTTACGCGATGTTTCAGCAAATGTAATAAGTGTATGTTATTTGTAGTGGCATGTGCAGGTAAAATCTTTGAGTATCTCCCAGGATACAGGATGAATTCACGACGATCTTTATCAGTCTAGAACTCTGGGAGACATGAACTCCCTGATGTAGTAGGCGTACCGTGTCATTCACGTTTGTGAAGTTAATCGGTTCAATGTACTCTTTGTGATGACATATCGAAATGGCACCAGACGATATAGGTTAATGAACTAAGCGATTCTATTCTACTTTGTCATGGTCCATCACCAGAAGAATAGATTGTTCTTGCAATGCAGCCACATATCTGTGACGCCGAATCCTATGTGTAGTTCTTGTATAGGGTCGGGAAACGAGTATGTGTCTTTTATCTTTAATATGTCTTTGTATGTCTAGATGTGTCGAAACTGAGACAGCTTTAGGTGTCCTTAGAATTAGAACTTGGGGTCATATCCCAGGTTGTATCGAGCGGATGGTGTCGCTCACAGAAGGGAGAGTGAGTCAGTTCTCGCCCTGTTTGGACCGAGATGAAGGCGGTATGAGCGATTTTATCTTCCATACAATCTGTGCGACATTGTCCAACGCGCTGTAACAAAGGAGGATTGTTTCATTATATGATTGAGATTAAACACCAAGAGATTACTTCCGACCGCCAACATGTACCTGATTCTTGATACAAACACAGGGAGTTGGGTGTTGCAATGATGGTCGCGCGTTTATTGGCTGCAATGTGGGTTCACGCTTCAGCCTGTTAGAAGGTCGTAATAAGGTAAATTGTGCCTGAGATCATATTGAAGTTTTCATTTCGGTCATATTCGAGCTAGGTCAGACACTGCTATCGTCTGCCATCATAACGTTTGATTACGCGATGTTAAAGACGACATATTTGCTTGCCAGTTTTTAGTGATATATAGGCATTTATGTAGCACAAACACTCACTTGAGACAAGGATAGGCCATGGTGAAATCATGTAAGTAGTTCACAGTATATTTGTGAAAGGAACTGAAGCACTGATGGATCACGCTTTCGTCATTATCTTTGTTGTGATGTGAAAGTCATAAAGATGGTGCTCCATCTTCTGGACTGCCAAGTATTTCAATCCGTTTTATAAATCATCGTATCAGAACGAAAAGGAATAGATCCTGCATTAATCGATCAGACGAATGAACCTGCTGGGATTCGGTGTTCTGCATTAACACCATTAACGCTATGAAAATACCACTATACGATTCACGTGGCCATGCCAGTTAAATGATCATCTCAGTATTCATAAAATTCATTTTAAAACTGAAAGCAATTTTCCTTGAACAATGGTGAATAGGTCTTAGACGCCAGGTATCTTAGCATGGAAATAACCAGTGGGCACTGTCCGACCACTTGGTTCTTAATCCTGACTTCCCTTTTTTTCCTGTCAATTTTGCTTTTTCATTTTTTTCATCTTTTTTATTTTCTTTTATTTTCTTTGTTTTTTTTTTTTTTTTTTTCATTGATATGTTATTACTACATGATATGCCCAGGTGTTAGTGCGCTTTGCACTTTGATCCAATACTTTTGATGATTTATGCACAACCTGGTGAGTTTCTGTTTCATGTGTCGTCGAAATGGTTCGTCGTGTACCATTAATGCAAAGATAACGTAAACAGTAGTTCGTTCTTTACACTTCATGCCACGGTGAGTGAGATCTGCAATTATATTGTCAAATCCTCAGTACCAATTTTCCAGCATTCGCGCACAGTATGTAATCCCCCCTCCAAAACATTACACCACACAGACTAGGTGAGTTGACTGTGTTTGCTCTTCACTTTGGACAACACCCCTTCGAATACGATTGTAACATCAACCAAACAGTGTGTGTGACCGAAGGGAGATAGTCTTTAACTGAAAAAACACTATAATGGCCATCTATGCTAAAAGTGGGAAGCAGTGCCCCTAGTTTTAGTACACTAGATCACATGAATACAATACTAAAACCTGGGTATCCTTTTGTTGCAGTGATTGTCTGTTGGAAACCAGCTAGTAACGAGTCCAAATATACTGGGCATTGGTGCTCGATCCTAAGGGGGCGATCATCAAGAAAGTCCTACGTTTGATTCGTTTATTGCTGAATCAAAAGATGAACTGGATGAGAGCCCTACTTAAGCGGCTAATGGAGACGAATCGAGTTAGATCTCAGTAACGACATTGTTACTTTTATTTTGGTCATGTCGATTGTAAGAAATACCAGTTGATGGGTGTTAACATGACTTGTTGTATATGGGTGTTGATTGGTTTCGTTATACTACAAAAGGCTGATAATTCTCAAATCGATACTCATTCATTTTTATGTTTTTGTCGATGTCCCAATGTATTAGCTATTCCCCGGCTACACAGTAGTGAAAAGTCTCCACAAATCATTCACATGAATCTTTTTTTTTTTTTTTTTTTTCATTCTAACCAGCGGCACACTCGAGCTTATCCCAGCCCTTTTGGCCCAGAATGACTGTCATGTGACGAAGGTGGGGGTATCAGTTTGATCTTTCCTGGTAAACCCGGTCAGAGCTTCGCTTCCTTCCCATTATCACAGACTAGGCCAAACGTTTCATGTGCAGAGTCTGCAGTTCGGTTATTCAGTCAAATGTACTGGTCGTAAAACATTCCTTAAAACGCTGACGCCCGGGCTGCTATGAACCTTGAAAACATTTAACTCGCAGGTTAAAAAACGTTGTAGCCCATTACCACAGCCGCGGCTAGAATTCACATGCTTATATGCAGACTTTGCTCTGAAGCATCATTTTCATTAAATAATGCCCTAGTTGACGATAGGTACATCTATACACAAGTCTATATTGTCTCCTTATACGAGTGACCGTAAGTGAGATCTCAGTAGCCTAATCTTTCTTTAGGTTCTCACTGACACTATAATTTGCTATCTTCATCCATTTACTAGAGTCAGGGCGGGCACTGTACTGACAGTGTGTTGACCTCACACGGTAAATACAGACACGGATTTCATTCTTTTTGGATACCATCTGTGGTGACAGTGGGATGTAATAAATATTATAGGGGACATAGTGTACTGACTGGAGATAGCTGTGAAGGTATCCTAATTATCCTCTTTAAGAGTTTCCGTATAGTGTGTTATGTGATAGATAGACCTTACATGATACCCCATGTAATCGTCTATATTCTCAGTCAGGAATTATTCTGGCTTAGTGTGGACGCTTACGTGTATTTGGCGTCTAGGGGTGTTAAATGGAGTGTGAGTGAAGTGCAAAAGTCCCACAACAACCGGAACAGACACAAACCAATTTAATTGTAATCCTAGACTATACTCTATAATGAAACAACACCCTGTGCCCCTCCACATACATTATAACCCAGCTGTATTGAGGAACGTCTAGGCAGTTAAAGGGCGTTCACTCGTACCGGTTCAAATAACAATATGTATTCATTACTGGCATGAATGAATATGTGTCCTGATTCAACTACAAGGGAACCAGGAATCACAATCAATTTAAATTACAAGTTATGTACAGAATGGATTTAATATGAATATTGTAGTGACATATATTATTACAAATGTTCTATGTGTGTCAGTTGTGTAGTAGTAAAATGAGGTAATACTGGTTTTGTTTTGTTCAAGATCTGTTGGTATTTGTCATCATGACTTCAATAGTTTGTCTTTAGGGACTATTATTGGAGATGTTCACAGTTCCTGATTTTAAATAAAAACGAAATCAATATTTATCGCAACTAATCGTGAATTAGCAAATATATTATAGCGCTCCACTAAATGAATACATGGATAATATCCGAACAATGGTGAGTTTTTTACTTAATATCACGCAACATGATGATAAGTCTTGCGAGTGATCATCTGCAAACGATGATGAAAACTTTAAATCACAATAGCTTTGCTCGAATTAGTCCTAGATCTTGCTGCAAGTATAGAGGAACTACATTCAGGATAGCTAAAAGAGGACATTCTGAAGACTGAAGTCAGTATGTCTCGATTTAATCAAGTGACACCTGGTGAAGCAAGTTAAAAGAAGTTTTTGCATGAGTTTATTCAGAATTATGGCTGAATCTGATCCAATATAAAAGAAGCGGACTGATTAGTGAATTAGTTTATGTTTAGGATCAGTTCACTTGCTATCTGGAAGCTTCTAAAAAACAAAGACATATTCTCTTAAACAAAAAGAAAAACTCACCATTATACAGCAGATTATATTGCCGTATACAAAAATGCGTTAAAAACAATTAGGCGCATGAACATGACGACTGGTACAAATCTGAGCATATTTAATAAGTAAAATACGCTGCGGGCGTTTACCACTTGAGCGAAGATGGTTTACTACGACCGGATATTGTTAGCGGATGACAAAGGAGTCTACTGCTAATGTGAAATCCAGTCAAAAAAATCGTATAATATAAGCCAGTAGAATGTAATTGGCCCAGTGCAATTTAAATCCGTATTTTAGACGTGTTAGCTCAAGAACACCTCTGGAAGTCAGGAAATGATAAAACGCACGTCCCTCAAAAACAGTAATCTCATGAATTGCTAATAAATGCACTGACAATCAAGAAATTACAGGTAATGAAAAGTGATAAAACCAGATCTCATAAATTCAATAGATCTGTCATCATACAACTGCATACTATTGTGGACTCAAGTATGTGAATTACAAAGGGGGGCCTGTCATGTCCAGCTAGTTAAACAGTGATGAATGATTGTATTAGCTTTAGTTGAATAACATTCTGGCACATGACATCTTGAAGCTGCACAAAAGTTTATTTCTGATGCATCAAAGCAGGCTTGCTAATTTCGAGACACTTCTATCATGCTTATGAAATTGTGTGAAATAAAATGAAGGCATTTCCTATGGCAAATGTGTATATGATTCATAACTCAGTGGACAAATTTTACTACGCAAATTGTATACAGCTACTCAAGTGTATGTATTCATGTTGTAATGAGTCTGACCAGCTTGATTTTGCACCGTTGTTCCAAGAGACAAGCAGATGTGAAAAGGAAAATCTTAGCCGTGATGCACATGAGTCTGAGCTCCCAAAACATCGAAGATAGGTGATTAATATACCCTCATATGAGATCTGTGGTATAGATGACGTTAAATTGTTGCGCTCCATCATAAAATTTGGCGTATGCACATTTATGAGACTGCCTAGTCTTCTTGGGCCTAACGTCAGCATTTTTTTCAAAACACGTTATACCATCTAAGCTTATGAGTTCAGAAGTACCAATATAGGCTGGAGATAGAAACCACATGAACCTGTTGTTACGGTGAATGATAGCTGCTATTAATTGGGGACCATTTGCGTGACAGTGTTGTGGAGGTTTGTCAGTGTTATAGGATAGCATTTCCTAGCATGAACAAGCTGTAGATCGGCAAATTAACATAGCTGTATATAGGGAGATTATCCAGTGAGACTGCCAGTAGTATAGGTCATCTTGCAAATAAGTAGGTTACATCTTCGGGAGAACATTCACATGATAGAAGAAAACAAGGAGCAGTAGGGGAAATTATCTCTGTGAGGATACCCCGAGGAGAACATTATCCTGCATGCGACTGTCAAGACTAATGACTCTAGGATTCTAGAAAATAAGAACAGTATGGATGTCAGTTTCATAACGTTATCCGTGTGTCATCCAATGACTAATAAAGACCTGAGACTAATAATGACCAGGAGTGCAGTCGACAGAACGTTAGGACCTTTATCATCATTGGAACCAAGGTATGAAAAAGTCTGCCACTGAGCGATTCTAGACTTACTCGCGTGTTGTTGCACACCACTTATATATAGTCAATCATATTAACATAAGCATATTTTGAAATGCGTAACATAAACTTTGTTCAGCAAGACTCCCGGAACCCAAATACAACAATTAGGAGCCAGTCTCTGGTGGTTCAACTGTGCATTGTCTGTTAATAGGTTCACTACGAATACATGTGGTGTTGTGAATGATACTGTATTCAAAGTCAACGTATAATGACGGTTTTAAAAAGGTTTTAATCGGTAATAAACACTACTACGATGGGTAATAGAGATATATTTATACTGTCGAATTGAACAAAGATCGTGGCAAGTGGTTACGGAGATGGTAGAAATTGTATACGGACGGATGTGTATAGTGGATGCATGGATACAGAGATCAGCCCTCTGTCTATATCTATACGACCTATGGAGAAGCGTTACAATTTGTCAGACCTACGAAGAAGGAACAGTGCATGAACTGGAAATGTTACTATAGGTATTTGCATATCTCAAGTTTTTTTAGAAGGCAGAATACACTGTCATTTTATCGTTAGATAGAACGCGGGGAATTGAAGCAAGTAGGTATTACTTCAACGTGAAACGTTTACAATTTGCAGGGATAAGTATAAAACAAGTTGGATATCGAGTACAGTAAAGTGGACCTATGTTCATTACAACTTATTTAATATGACTTCAGTGTTAGGTTTATATTTACTTTTTAAATTTATAATGTGGATTTAGACTGTTCCCGACAAATTTCCTCTTAAACAGAGATAATGTAGTCTAAAATTTTATTACCAATAGCGCAAATATTCAAAATCTTGTGATAAGTGGTGAATCTCATTCACACGGATGGCGGCTTACTTAAAAAATCCGCACCCAGAATTGTTAATTTCAAAGGATTTATATTCTATGCATAAATCATAGTATATGGAGTGTATCAAAAGCAAAGGAAAATACCGGAGTAACCTAGTAGTTCTCACTGATTAGCCTAAGTCGCTAAAAACGATACGGTATGAGGTCACGTTATGCTAACTTAATGCCTTCCCATACAGATATACATAATTTGAATTTCTTTCCTTTATTGCCTATTACTTTGGCAGATGACATTTGCATTAAGTATTTTCGCTAGTTGATTTAAGTTTGAATTTCAGCTTTTATTCAAGCTTTGCATGCGTTTAGGCATATTGCCACTGGGCATAGTTCCCGCTCCCCATCGCACAATGCATCTGATTTCTGTAGTAAAAGTTGCACCTAGCCCAATATTTACTTGCATCCGTCCTTACTTATGAATTCTTGACTTAAGTCAGGTAATTTCAAAATGGGTTTACTTGTGAGCTTTTCCTTCAATTCTTGGTAAGTCATTTCACATTGTGGTGTCCATGTAATGCGATCTGGAAGTCCTTTACGTGTCAATTCAGTTAACGGTGCACATATGGAATTAAAGTTTTTGATATACTTCTGGTAGAAACCACATAATGAGACAAAGGATCTCACGTCCTTCTTGGTTTGTGGTCTCGGGGCTTTCTGTAGTTTCTCTAAATTCTTTGGGTCAGGGGTCATGTTTCCCTGATAAACTGTGTGTCCCATAAATTCCAATTCTTTACATCCAACGCAACATTTGGTTGGTCGGGCTGTTAAATTTGCCTCCCTAAGTCGATCAAACAGCATGTTCAGAGAGTCAATGTGTTCCTCAAATGTTTCTGTTGCTATAAGGATATCATCCATGAAATTTGTGATACATGGATTATTCAGAGGGTCCAATAATTTTCTAATCATCCTAGAGAAGACACTAGGCGCATTCTTCAATCCAAATGGCAATCTATTAAACTCATAGTGTCCTTCTGAGGTACTAAAAGCTAGGTATGGTCTAACCTCAGGCTTTACTGGAATCTGATAGTATCCTTTACTCAGATCCACTTTTGAGAAATATTTAGCTTTATTTAGCCTGGCAAACAGCTGATTTGTATCCGGCAATGGATCCACCTGTCCTTCTGTAATAGCATTCAGTCTCCTGTCATCTATACAGAGTCTATGTTCTCCAGAGGGCTTCCTTAAGAGTACAACACCGGAACTATACGAAGACTCACTGTGCGAAATAATTCCTTCCTTCAATAGATAGTCTATCTCTTCCTTCAAAGCTTTTTCCTTAGCAAACGGAATCGAATATGGTTTTCATACAGACAGGTGTGGGGTCTATCAGTTTCATATCATATTCCAATAGGTTTGTATGCCCTGGTCGGTCTGTTAACACCTCTGCATGATTATTTAGAACCTGTTTGCACTCTCTCTTTCTGAGTTTTCGTTAAATGTGTACTGATTTTCACCTGTGCTGCTGTCTCACAGGGGTGTAATGGATATTCAAATGATGAAAGTGGTTCCTTTTTCATCTCCATGGCGATGGACAAGGTCAACAAGTGTATCTCTTCCTGATGTTCTCTTTCCAAATATTTCTTCAGGAGATTCACATGATAGATTTTTTCTTTCCCCTTCTTATCTATCTTATAATTTGTTCTAGACACCTTCTCTAGAACTGTATATGGACCCTGCCATCCAATTTGTAACTTATTCTGACTCTTGGGCAAAAGAAGCAGTACTTTCTCTCCCACAGCCAAATTTCTGTCTTTCGCCTTCCTGTTATAATAGGCAGCATGTTTCTTCCTGGCTTGTTTCAAATTTTCATTGGCAAGTTTCCAGCCAGTTTTTAACCGAGTGGTCAGCTCATTCACATATTGGTATGAAGATGTAATGTTTTTCCTCTGCCTTTTCATCAGTCCACGTTCTTAACAAAGCTACATATGGACCTTTAATTGTGTGGACCTATTTGTCCATGCACCGGTATGGTCTCTTCCACTCGAAGCTTTATAGTGATGATTTTTCCTCCCAGAATTATCATTCACAAAACGACCGCTACCAATTTTTCTTTTGGGGCTTTCTCCCCACTTAAAATTCTTGATGAGAGATTTCCTCCCTACATCCTCTTCCTCCAGTTTGTTTAAGTCCGATTGAGGGATTTTCGGCTTATCCTGGGGTAAGACATCTTTTTGCACTCTCCGCATAGTGGCCATTGTAAAAACAGTTAAGTGAAGCTTGTCCGTGAAAAGGGGCTTCCCATTCCATTTGGTCCACTTTATCAAATCTATTTTTCTTTTTATTATCAGGCCTAATTTTGCCCCGTGGCGTGTCCAGGTCCTGATCCATGTTCCCACTTGTGGGTGTTCCCTCATGTGCTATGCTACACCTTTCTACAAAATTTTCAATGTCCCATCTTGCTTTGGGCCAATAATAATTGAGAGCCACCTTTTGAATGATGGTACCTATCTTCTCATGGTCCCCATCTGGTTTCACATGTAGGCTCCTTATTAAGTCCTGTGTCCCTATATCTTTTTGGAAAGAGACCAGCTGTCCGTGACCATTGGATCTAGCTCCAGTGTCTTCCTATACATCAACTTGTTTTTTTCATGTAAAAAATCTCCCTTGCCTGGAGTTGTATGACAAGTTGACAATTTTCTGAAACAAGGCTTGAGTGTTTTATCCCCAGCCTGTGCCTTCCTCATCTCTTCTTGGAGTGGTATCCAACATAATATCCTCCTCCTGTCTTGAGGTCGACCTGACCTGAAGGGTTGCCATATACACAGGTTTCCTTCTGCAACGGTCAGTGTCATGATTGTCCATCTGACAATTCTTACACCACCTTTTTCCTTGGTTGAAAGATTTTCTTTCATCATATTTCCTTTCATCGAATTGTGGGAATTTATTTTTATTTTCATAAACCGTGGCCTATCAAATTGGTGCTTACCTTTATTTTGATCCTTAGGATCAAATTTATTAAAACGTTCTGTGGTGCCCTAAAGTTATCCACTTGTTTCTTTATATTACCTGTTACCTCTGCTTGAGCTGCTTGATACCTTTCAGCAACATTTAGCAACTCACCCAGCCTCTCTGCACCTTGTTCCATGAGAAACTTTCTCAGGTCTGGAGCCATGGACTCTCTTAGTTGCTCTATAAGGACCATTTCCTTAAGATCTTGGGTTTTCCCCAGAGAAGTCCATTTCTCCCAGTATGTCTCTATTCGTGCAGAGAACTGGTGATAGGTTTCACCTGACAGTAGTTTAGCATTCCTAAATTTTTTCCTATAAAATTCTGCATTCTTTTCATACCTTAACAAAAGAGCCTGCTTTAGCATGTCATAATTTTCCTGATCACCTCTGCTCATTTTTGCAAAAACTTCATAAGCTGCCCCACGAAGTCCCTGAGATAACTTTAAGCTCCACCTTTCTCTCTCTCTAACCCATACGTGGTAGCTAATAGTTCATACCTATTTATATAGCTCTCAATATCATCGTCTTTCTCAACAAAATGATCTAAATGAAAATTCATAGCTGAGGTTGAGGCTCCTTGGCTAGCAGTGGCATCAGAGGCAAAGGGACTGGCACCATTTTCAGGAGCATGGCCTTGAAACTCAAACTCCCTTCGTAACTTCATGTTCCCTTTGTAATCTTTCTCCTCCTTTTCTGCTTCCCTTTCTGCAGCTAAATTCTTGCTTTCTTCTCCTTTCTGCAGACTAATTTCTTTCTTTCCTCCTTCTCTTTTCCTTCTAGAATCGTTTTCTCTTTCTTTCTGCACGTTGAAGCCGGCATTTCTTAGCCTACAAGCCTCACTCATTCTGCCTTCCTCTTAGGTCTCTAGCCTTCCCAGCTTCAAATGCACTGTAAAACTCACTTTTAGTCTCTCTAGCCTCAGCCTCAAATTTGTAACAACTTCTTAATTTCCCTTGTCAGCCTCTAACTTTCACCTTTTCGGCTTCAAAACCTTCTTTCTTCTTCGCTGTTCAATAAAATTGTCCCCACATTCCGTCGAGACATTAGGCCAAACCTATAAACTAGCCCATCTAATCCTAACTCCCATTTGCAGATCCGCCAACCAGCCTAGCAGCATCGAAATTTGCACTGTCCTCCCATTGTCTATTTATGTCAAATTTATTACCAATGTGACCTCTAACCCACACAATTTACAAATCTCTAAAGGACAAAACAGGCACCTAATTGAGCTCATAACTTAATGTATATTCCAACCCAAGGATTACCTTTTAATAATCTTATACTTCCCTGAAGTGATTAGACCCCCAATATTTTTAAACTAGGGAAAGATTCAAATTTCCCATAAGAGCGACGACCCCCATTTTATATTGTGGATAAGTTGGATGTTAATAAGACCCACTTAAATGGACAACTTATGTACCATCATGAACGCTCGTTTATATAATTTAAATGTCTATAATCTAACTACCTTATATACAGGATCTCACTACTTACCGAGATCAGACCCAGTGAGTGGTTACCCCCTAGGACTCACACAACACCTACCTTAATGAAATCATTCCACTAGAAGTTCATACGAAATGATACCTATATTTTACAGAAAATTGTAGAAGTGTAGGGTCGTGGTTCCAGCTGCCATCAAGGGCCCATTGCGATATTATCCACTTACACTTTGGTATGCAACACACTACACTGGGCTTAGACAGAACTCGGTTTCGAACACTCATTACAGATAACAACCCTGCTACCAATTAACCCTTAACTACAACCAAAATACAATGGATACCATATCAAGAGCATACATATTATGTTACAGTATTATGATGAACGTCTTAATGACCAACGGTGTTGTTCCACGCCAAACCATAATTACACTTACCAATAACAGTACCACTGAAATTAGCAGAACCAATTCACATTGTAATCCCACATAATTAAAACAACACACCCAACACAACATATATAAAATAATATCAAAAACTACTACCCCATCTTAACCAACCATTAAAAAAATGTGTCCTCCAATAAATTACTTCATACCACCATCCTACAACAACGGACAAAACTCTTTCACAGGACTACAACAATCTCACTCATTAAACCTAATAACAAGTTATGTCTACTAGCCCCCAAACAGGCCTAGACAATGTAATTGTTAATATGAATTCCCCTGTGTGGACCCTCATCTTTTGCCCTAATAATCTCACCTATGTCCCAATCAACAGTTGTAAGTTGTCAATATAGTAGTTATACTGTGTTGGTCAAATACTGGTTAAAACACACTTTTTTTTGATGACCCTCGTTCACAAGACCATCCTGTTCGGTTGTTTGTGTCATCATGACTTCAATAGTCTACTCTCTTCAATCCCCTTAATAGTCACCCCATCCCACCCTCCCCTTTTATCAGCAATTCCAGTTCCTGCATTACCAAGACCATTAAACTCCCCACTCCCCCCCTGACTACACACTGTTAATAATCGTAACTGTACATTTCACCCAGATGAGCCTATACCATAATGTTCCAGACTCAGTCATAAACAAGTTTAGCTTAATCTGGCCGTCCCGGAGCTGTGATTCACTGCGTGGTCACGTCGGCAGGGGCCTACACCACATTACTCCTCGGCTAGATATGGCCGGCAGGAATGACTAAGGAGCAGGAAGGAAAGGGAAAAGACAGGTATAAAAGGGGGACTCCACCTGCTCGAATTCTCCTCTGGCTTCTCTGCTGCAGGGGAGACAGTGGACAACCGATCCCTAAATCCTAGATCTGATAGCTAATCTAAATATCACACTCCACTGCAGGTCGAATCACCTAGTTCTCGTATCACATGTGAACCACACTGTCCCGGACACTGGATTCATGCAATAGACTTACAATCACTGTCCCACTGGCATACTCTGCCCTCCATACCTTTAATCCGTCACGAAACTGATCCCTGAATGAAATCTCCCCCTGCAACATCCACTAGAAGGTCCGAAATCAAGAAGGATTGTTACGTACTGTCACCCTCTAACTGACCCCCCGTCATCTCTTTTACACGTCATGTGTCCGATCACTCCCACATTACATGCTACAACACCGTACTGAGTCATCTCTGTAGTTTCAACTGAGCTCCATGTAGTGAACCCAAGCAAAGTACTCGTCAAACTACCCCTGACCTTTCATTCTGAAGCCACCACCTTCACCCCCCTCACTGTCCATAGACTCCACCATCTAACAGGTAAGATGTGCCGCGCTCCCCCTCCCCACACGTCGCGTTACCACACCTCTTTGGTGACACCACTCCTGCGAATTACCCAGCATGCAGTAACAATCTTTCTAGTCCCTTCAAATCAACTAAGGTTTTGTCCCCCGTTTGTCACAGCAACTACTGTATCTGGCTCCCTACCACACCCATGCCGTTTACTCAACCTTCGCTTCAGAACTACCGCTAAATAATCATACCAGGCCTATCTTGAGCATTACGTAGTCCCCTCTCTTCCTGTACCACCAAGAAGATTTGTCCGTCTCACCCTATCTCAACTCCACGATATTACTGCCCATGACAGTACAGGGCTTAAAATGTATCCAAAATCAACTGTATACATCTGACGTCGCCCCCCCTAACATAACCCTACTCACGACCAAGACCTGACTGCCACTGATCCGTGTTTACAAGCCATACCACATAATTTCAATGCATAATACATCCTCACCCCAGCAACTCGTTCCTTAGCAATGGACTGGACCCCTCTGTCGGCAATCTACTGGCACTACATCTCTCATCACTGCTTTATGTCCATCTAGTGGCTCCTGTCGTAAAGAACTCAAAATCACACACATATAATAATGTGACCCCGCTTCACCCAACGTCACCAAACATTTGTGCATCTGATAACACATTGTGTTATCAAGCTTATTCTACCCATGTAAATAAACACATGATAATCGATGTGATTCAGTCTTTTCCCCCTAGTCTGTCTCAAATCACCCAACTGTTCTAGAATTATTTTTTCTGGCCCCCCATGAACCTCTCCTAAACCACGTTAATATATTACAAATGTTTGAAAAAATAAAAGGTTAACCCCTTCCACGTTTACCCGTCAAATGCAACGAAATCCGATTTTTTTTTTAAGTGATATAAAAGCTAGGAACTACCAAGAGGATAGAAATTAGAACAAACACTTCACACCAGCAGAGAGAACTCAATCCAATTTGGGGGAAGAGTTGAGTGTTGAATCTCTGTTTACATTGGTGTACTGACCTTTATTTACTCGCCCACTCATCTACCCTAGCCCGAGGTTTTTTCACGCAACCCGTACCGTCATAAAGTCCTCGCAGAAACCCTTATGTGACGCCATATGACTTCCTCATCACCATTAGATTTGCTATGCACCCCCCCCGCCCGCTCCCTCAGTCAGGCATCCTCCACTATTTTATTTTGGGTTTTTTATATTTTATTAATTCCTGGATTAATTCCTGGAACACATTACATATTTCTTTGTCAGGCAAGTTCCTAATGTACAATGATTATACTAAGTTTAATGGGGATAAATGGGCTTGTGCGTTCAAATATGTGTATTTTTCGAAGATAGCCGTTGTATTTGTTTTTACCACCCGTATCACTTCTATGTTCATTTTTTTTTGTGAGAAACCGTAGGTCAGGTACAGCTTGAGTAGGCAGTCTACTCTCTGGTATGTAGTGCTTCCCTGAAAGCTCTTGGTACCTTCTAGTGAAAGAGGTCTTTTTAACTGATTCCCTACGCAAGATCTTTTAAAAGACGCAATGGCCGACCGTTGTGGCCGCAAGATCTTTTAAAAGACTCCGATTTATTTCGTTGTTTCTTTCCACTCTGATATTTTATACTGACCGAAATTTATCTCGAACGGAAGTAAGCACAAAACTGCGCAAATTTCAACAAGCTTCAACTTCCTTTGTTTGAGTTTGAAGGGAATTTTTCACATTTATCTTCATTTTTCGTCGTGTTTTGCCGTTTCACTATAATGGCCGAAAACACGCAGGATATGTTACTAATATGTGAACAGTGAACAAACTGTGTGATCAAGCATTCCTTTCTTACTTTTTCTATGTTTCTAAATGGATTACCTTCACAAAGAGAGCAGTGAAACTGTATTGTGATAATAGTTTATGTTACAAGCCATAGGTAAGTGGAAAATTTATGTTCGAAATTTCAAGTTATCTTTTGTTCTGTGTACATATTATCTGTCATAACATAAGCATAATATAGAATTAGCTAGAAAAGTATATATATTCATATTGTCCATCCAATGTCCTTTAATTTGATATATAATATATTATACTTAACTCATGATTAGACACACATTGTTAGTAAAAGTAAATTATGTATATGTACATTTTAGGGGCTTAAAAATAATTCCGTCCAGAGCTGAAAATAATTACGTAGGGAATCAGTTGCGGTACCGGTACTGGGAGTTGTGCTCACTGATAACATTTTTGCAAGGGTCGTCCTTGTCAGCTCGCAATAACCTTTCTGCCGTGATGATAATTGACTTCTCTCTCCTTAGTTCTAGGGGTTCCACATTGGCGGAAATCTCGCATGCACTGGTCGGAGTAGTTCGCAAGCCTCCACAGATGAATCTGAGTTCCTGGTTTTGTATGCGATCTAGTTTCAATCTAAGTGTTTGGCTAGCAGTGGCTTGCAGGGGTAGAGAGTAATCCATAACTGAGCGCACGTATCCCAAGTACAGTTGTCGTAGGGTGCTCTGATTGGCTCCCCAATCAGTGCTTGCCAATCGCTTTATGAGGTTTAGCCTTCTAGAGGCCTTTGCAGTTAGGGACTCAACATGTGTTTTGTATGTGAGTCTGGTATCTAGCTGTATCCCTAGATAAGTTGGATTGTTCTCTTTAGTTAGCTTTATATCATCAAGTTTTAAATCCAGTTCTTTTCTTACTGTTTTGTTGCTGAGTGTGAATATAGTGTAGACTGTCTTACTCGTGTTGATCACCATTTTCCAGAAGCTGCAGTAGGTTGTTTGAGCAGCCAGTGCACGGATTAGTTTCTTTTGCAGTTGCAAATGGGACTTCCCTTCTGCCCAAAAGACCAGGTCATCAGCAAACAGGGCGCTGGGTAATTCAAGGTAGTCTGCCAGATCGTTTATGTATATGAGGAAGAGGGTGCAGCTTAGGGCCGAGCCTTGTGGGAGGCCTTCTTGGATGGTTCTTTTCCCTGATGTTGTTCCGTTGACCGTTGTGAAGATGGTTCTATTTGTGAGGAAATCTTTTATCCAACGAAACATTCTTCCTTCTATGCCCATCTTCTGCATCTTGAAATATAGACCGTCTCTCCATACTCGGTCGTATACCTGCTTGAGGTCTACGAAAACTGCGCCCACATGATTTTTATCCTGGAAAGCATCAGCAATCTGTTGCACCAATCGGATTACCTGGTCAACAGTCTGTCTTCCTCTTCTAAATCCTGCTTGGTTAGGATGGAGGGCTTTCCCTTTCTCTTACCACCAGTAGAGGCGCGCATTTATCATAAGTTCTGCCATTTTCCCAATGCACGAAATTTTGATATGGGTCGGTAGCTACTGACCTCGCTTGGTGGTTTATCTTTTTTGATAATTGGGATAATGTTAGCCGTTTTCCATCCTGTAGGTACAGTGCTACTTCTCCGCGTCTTGTTTATGAATTCCAGGATCGTCAGCAAGCCTTTTCCCCCAAGTTTGACTATCATGTCGTTGGTAACCTGGTCTGGCCCTGGTGCTTTTTTGAGTTTGGTCTTTAGGAGACTGGATTGCAGTTCAGCTAGCTTAAATTCTTGATCAAAGATACTGTCCACAGCCTTGTGTGCTTTTAGCATGCGTTTTGTAAGTGTCTTGATGGCTTTATCTAGCTTGGCTCTTTTATATGTTTTATTGACTTCAGCAAAGAATCGATTTAGTGCTCGTGCTTTCATTCTGTTGGAGGTAGCTGTATTACTGTTTGGAAGTTTTATAGCGATTGGGTTTCTCTTCTGGGATGTCCCTGCCATGTTGTCGATGAGTTTCCATGCTTTCTTTCCTTCTTTATTTAGGTCGAGGTTTTCGCATTTTTCTTTTCAGGCCTCCATTTTGGCTTTTCTGCTCGCTAGCTTAACCTGTGCAGTGAGTCTGTTGTATGTGTTTTTTGTTTTCACGGCTAGGATTTTTCTGAGCGGTTTTCCGTGCCTTGCGTCTTAGTTGTACTAGGTGTTCTAATTCCTCATTCCAGAAGATGCTGTATTTGCTACGACTGCCTTTGGGGATTGCCTGTTTGGCTGCCTGCAGTATGGCAGTAGAGATCTGTTCGTTCAGGGTATTAATGTCTTGGTTCATGTCTATTTCAGTGAGGAGCTGGTCTGTTATGAGTTTGTAGTGTTCCCAGTTTGCTCGAGCATAGTTCCATTTCGGCTGTCTTTTGGTTTTCGTTTTAGTTTTACTCTGTGAGATGGTGGTGAGGATGGGTAGGTGGTCGCTTCCTATGTCCTCCAATATCCCCAATATCTCTCCAAGGAACGTGGCCTTCAACAAACCTATAATAAGTCCTTCCTAAGCGTGCCATCTGCTCATTGTCTTTCTATGTCTTCCTCGTCATTTTTACTTTCTTTAGTTCTCTTCTCCATGTGATTTTCGGTATACCTGTACATTTCTTATCTTCAGGGGTTCCAAGACTAGTTCTGTCTGGAAATGCTATGAAAACGTTTCGACAATGTGGGTTTGTTTTTTGTTTTTTTTTGCATGTCCATTCAAAAAGCCTCTATTGACGTCAATGCGTTGTCTTGGTAATATCGTTACCTACTTAACATAAAATTTAACTAAGCTTATGAAAATGAGGTGAGGTCAATCGTTGTCAAGCAACTCCCGTCATAGGTAGCGTCTGGGCGGCCCACCTACGTCATCGATAGTTAATTTTAGTTCCGATTCTATTTTTTATTTTTAAGTGTAACCTGCATATACAGTGTTATGTGAGAAAAACGCAGTATTTGCTTTTCTCGTTCTAACTCTTTCTGTATCAACTAATGGTACGGGTAATGCAAAGGTGGGCCATCCGGTCACAAATCCTTTATCTGCTTTCTTGTACTGTTAATAGGCGTGGGAAGAAGCAGATCTCATCCGCTTTAGATTCCCCTTCCACGAATCTATTTCCCAGGGTAAATATTTCTCAATAGAAATGAAAAAAAAAATTCTATTAGTGTTACACAGTTTGGATCGTGTTAATAGAGAAGCGAATCCAGGACAATCACTAATAAAGCAAAAAGCCCTCTGGGGGCAACAAAGACATGGATGTACAAAGGAATGTTACAAATATTATCGATAGCTACAAAGACTGAAGGAGTCACGAAAGCAAACACAGCACTACATCTGCACAACATTAACAGTGTCTAAGACAAATAATTATCCGCCCTTGGGAAGCTTAATGGCACAAACAGTACATAAGAGAATACAGAGGACGGAACGACATGATAAGTTTACAATCATCATCATCTACCATTTCCACATCGAAGGTCGGCTGCAAAGGATCTCCAACGTCTTTCCTCTCTTGATGGTGCACTCTGACAGACTCTTTCCTGTCCATCTCTTGTTGATATCTTCCCAATTATAGCGCTGTCTTTCTCTTGCACTAATGCCTTCGGCTCTTTCTTCCATTAGTGTCTTCAGTACGGTGCGTTGTCTTGTTACGTGGCCAAAATATTTTAGCTGTCTAATTTTTATGTCGTTCATGAATGCTCTCTGCACTCCTAGGTTTTCTAGAACCTGTTCATTTGTTTTCTACTCTTTTCGTCATTTTAATGTCGTAGTAAAAACGAACAGCGGTGGTGCGATGCAGTACAGTCCAACGATCCATTGTGACTGAGTCAGTACAAAATGGCGTCTTTTCCTCTTTCCGCTGCAACCTCACCGACCACTCTACGTCATCGGCGGCCGCGACAATTCAAATTTAAAACATGTCAGTCGGCTCGGCGCCACCCTGTATATGAAAAAAGCACAAGTACAGTTGAAGTTCATAAGGAAACGGCTAAGGCTACCTCCAGGTCTGTCTGCCGTAGCACTGTACAGCAAATGACAACGCTTGTGCTTCCTTTCAAATCAGTTGAAGAATAATACAAGGCAGGAAAGGCGAGGCTTGCAATAATGCTGTGCGAACCAGCAGACAACGTAATTAAGTCCATTCAGCACACACTGAAAACTGGAAGGAAGTGGAAAGTGGATGAAGCTGTTGGTTTTGCCCATGAAATGCTCAAGCTGACTGAGGTAATCGGATACACACAGACGAATAGCCGGGGATTTGGCCATGGTGACATTCGCTGGCGGACCAAGGCATCAAACAAGGAACGCAGAGACATGGTAATTCAGGACATTAGAGAAGCTGAGAATGATAAGATGATGCAAAAAGCGATGCAGCAGGACCGACAAGGCCATTGGACTACATGGGAAGAAGCCCTGCAAAGGTTCTTGACATGGAATGGTATACGGCATATGGTTCCTTTTAGACTCATCTTCATTATAAGGTCAATGTATAACCTCCTGCCATCGTCCCAAAACCTTGTGAGATGGTGAGAGTCTGCTGGTGCTAAGTGCCCCCTGTGCCTTGAGAGGCAGACACTTGGAGTTTTGGAATAGCAAAAAAGCCACAGGAAAAGCCTAGATCTACGGTGTAAATAATACCAAAGAGTCTTCAACTTGGTATTGGCGAGAAGCTCAGCAGCCCTAGTTTAACAACAACAATCTCACTTGACCGCTGACAGAACTCGCGAGGTTGGCTTGGTCTCATTGACGCTTCTGAACGCCTAAGCAGCAAGCTTCCCTCGTATATAACAACTGAGCTTCGAATCCTCTTAGAAGGAACCTACTGCGCATCCTTGTACGTTTTAACCTTTGCCCAGCCTCCCCCCCCCCCTTTTTTTTTTGTTTACAGTACCTGACTGACTTAACTACTGAAACTTCAAACTCAGTTACTTCCCTTAGACTGTCACACATGATAAGCTTAATTTGATTTCTTGTTATATCTCCTGGGCTTTTCCACGTGTATAGTTTCATTGGATGGTGTTAAAAAAAGGACATAGATATAACCAGTTGGTTTTCTTCACAGAACTGGATATGTCTGTCTCTTCTTTCATTTCCTTTCCCCAATCGATACTGCCCTACTATTTTCTTGTATGTTTCCCTTCCCTATCTTTACATTCATATTACCCATTAGTATCAACAAATATGTAGATTTTACTGGTTTAATTTATCTTTACATTCATATTACCCATTAGTATCAACACATGTAGATTTTACTGGTTTAATTTATCTTTACATTCATATTACCCATTAGTATCAACACACATGTGGATTTTAATGGTTTAATTTATCTTTACATTCATATTATCCATTAGTATCAACACATATGTAGATTTTTACTGGTTTAATTTATCTTTACATTCATATTATCCATTAGTATCAACACATATGTAGATTTTACTGGTTTAATTTATCTTTACATTCATATTACCCATTAGTATCAACACATGTAGATTTCACTGGTTTAATTTATCTTTACATTCATATTATCCATTAGTATCAACACATATGTAGATTTTACTGGTTTAATTTATCTTTACATTCATATTACCTATTAGTATCAACACATGTAGATTTTACTGGTTTAATTTATCTTTACATTCATATTACCTATTAGTATCAACACATGTAGATTTTACTGGTTTAATTTATCTTTACATTCATATTACCTATTAGTATCAACACATGTAGATATTACTGGTTTAATTATGTGCTGAAGCTCTTCATAGTATTCATCTATTTCTTCTTCGCTGTGTTCTTTAGTTTGTGTATACGTTTGTAAGATTGCTATGTCAAATGGTTTTGCTCTCATTTTCAGGAACATTATTCTGTCACTGTGCGTTCAGCATCCACATACATTTTTTTGTAATTCTTTCTTCATTAACATACCAACTCCTCTTTCGTGATTTTTTCCTCCTGAGTTCATAAGTGTGTATTAGTCTCTTTTTAGGTAACATGTGTCTAATAATCTTGCATCTCCCAGTATATGCCTCCAAAATTGAGTAAAGTACATCCAATTACCTACAGTTTCATATACAACAACAAAGTTATTTATGGATATGAACATTTTAAAAAATTATTTCCAAACAACAATAAAAACGCACTGGGGTGGCCATTTTTGCTTGGGCCAAACCCACGTTTTTGCTTGGGACTGAAAGAGTTATTCTGACATTCCATGTTCTTATTTTTAGACTCCTCCTTCTAGTTATTAGGTGGTCTTTCTTAGAATGTTCCCTATATTTGTGCTTTACATGCTTGTAAATAATCTTCTTCTTCTTCTTCTTCCTCGTTCGTCCTGAAAAAGGACGTTGGTTGCGTTGTGTCTGTTTACGCCGGAGCTGTGATATCTGCACCTTTCGGTCGACACATCCGACTTCAGCACGGCATTTTTTTGGACCGGGTTTGCCTTCCCTCTGCGATCCCTACTCTCTCAGCCAGACTGCAGTGATGCAGCCTGTTTCCAGGACCACCACGTGGAGGTGGAGTAGGGTCTTGGTCAGCTCTGGTTCGCTGACCCTGATGCAAGCAGTCAAGCTATGGGTCGCTGACTGCATTCTCTATTGCTGCATCTTTGGGTCCCTTTGTAAATAATCTAGTACTCGGATTCTCTGCTGCTCACATTTCAATAGGAAATGCTCTGTTTTATTGTTTTGCTTGGTGCATTGTTATTGTTACTGTTGATCAAAATCGACGTCATTTCACTCCAGGCAAACCCATAGGTGCTCAGTCTCCCTCAGCAAATGTCAAAGGGTATGAATGCTAATTGTTCCTGTTGCGCACTGGTTGTATACATACCGGATGCGTCCTCTCATACGCCCATCCCTGCTGGTTTTACGTTTGATGCTAAATTCCAACAGTTTTGGCCTTGATGATTCATCAGTTGCTGTGCCATTCTATAACAGGCGATCATGAATTGTCCTCAGTTTGTCTCTCTTATCCATGCCCAGTGCACCTTCTACGGGTGCACTTGAAGCTAGTCTGTCAGCTCTTTGATTGCCGCGTACCCCTGCATGACCAGGACAGTAGATCCAAATCAGTTCTTGAACATTCGATGCTTCTATGGCGTTTTCCACTCATGTCGGAGCCATCCATTTTGGACATATCGAAGCATGGACTGTGAGTCTGATACAATAACTGCCTTTGTTAATAAAGTCTCAGACAGCCATCTCAAGGCAGCAGTAACTGCCTCTACCTCCATTCTCATGCTGGAGTTTGTCATCATGTAAGCCCCGCTATGTTCAGCGACGGTTCTGTCCTTTACTCTAGCAGAGAAGCCCTACCCGGATTTATTACCACGGACTACAAACCCATCAATGTACACAATGGCATCATCATCCCCAGCATTATCATTTATCAGCAAATCAATTCCAGCTCTGCTCACCTATTGGCCCAAGTTCTGCACTCTCTACCAAGGGTGATGATGACTTGCTTGTAGTTCATCCAGCTCTCATCTGACTTACTCCACCCTTCTCCCTTGAATATATTTTCAACTGTGGTCACCTATCAAATGTCGCCTCTGCCTGTGCCATCCATGACATCCCCCTCCTTATCCTTGCTCCTTTGATGTCCGTTCTGTTCCCATGCAGGGGATGCCTTTTGTCTGTGGTTATTCGAATATACGCTTTTACCTGGGTCATCGCATATCTGGATCTAATTGACAGCAATCCAAGCATGTGCCGCAATCTGATCATCAGAAACGGTTCTCCCGTCGATCAAGTGTTTCGGCCCCTTACTCTCCTTTACACTCTAAAAGGGGGGGGGGAGAAAGGGAGGGCCACTTGAGTCATGACTCCCATGTGTCAGCCTCCTGTTGTCTTGTGTAGAAAATTGAACCCACTCCACCTTGGTTGCAGCTTTAAAATCCACAATTTTTCGCCAGCTGGAGGCAATTTTGAAAGTAACCCACATGTTGAAAACAAATTAATGTCTCAAGTTCCATAGCCCATTGCGGTTGTTCCACAGCACACCATGACCAGGGACTGATATTGACACACCTGCGAGGAGCAGACGAGGCATGAAGCCTCTGAGAGCTGGCAAATGAAATCTACCTGCACCTGACACGCACCCCATATAATACACCGCGGGTTACCTGTAAGTTACCGTTCCTTCACTAAAGTAACGATAAACTCAATGTGTTGCGAACTTTGAAAAATTTTAATTTGCTGGATGTTTCCTGTACCGCAGGTGGGACCAGAGTTTACTGACCCGAGTTCCATAGCCCATTGTGGTTGTTCCACAGCCAGCATGATGCCTTTTCCACAGTTTCACTGAGCCTCTTCAGTGCCCGTGTTCTTGACTGGCCCTCAACCCCAACAGTTTCAATAGGTCATACACTGAGGCAGCCACGAGCCCTCCTGCACCCACCTCAACAGCCGTGACCCTTATGGCCAGATCATTATACTTGACCACTTTGAATGAATGTTGCTCGTCCAATGTGGATTCAAATGACATGGTCAGTTCAATCATTATAACCTGATGCGATGATGAAGAATGCAGCACTATATCCGGCCGTCTTCGAGATTTTCTGATACTCTCTGGATATGCCCCTAGCCCAGGTAGGTTTACCGCCACCTCCCAGTTATTTGCACATTCAAGAAGAGATGGTAAACTGCTACCTGATTTACTTGGTTTGGGGTGTGCTGACTTTCCTGCCCTCAGAAAGTATGTATTTGCGGTGCTCGGCCTGACTTTGCTATTCGCCTTCACCCTTGCCAGGTCTATTGTAGCAGCCAGCTCATTTGGCACTTTGTTGTGGCACCATGTGCATCGCCGTTGCCTTAATGACACCTTGCAAGCTCAGAGCACGTGCTCAAGTGTCTGCATCTCATGGCACAGGGGGCACTGATAATCAACCGACTTTCCGCATTTCACAAGGTTTATGGCCGATAGCAGGTCATATATTGATCTAATAATGAAGCTGAGCCTAAGAGGTGCCATATGCCATATATCATTCCATGTCAGGGACCTTTGCAGGGCTCCTTCCCATGTAGTCCATTGGCCTTGTTGGGCCTGCTGCATCGCTTTTTGCATCCTCTTATCATTCTCAGTTCCTCGTATCTCCTGAATTACCATTTCTCTGCGATCCCTGTTTGATGCCTTATGCCTTGGACCATCAGCGTATGTCTCCGTGACCAAATCCCCGTCTACTCGTCTGTATGTATCCAATTACCTCCCTCAGCTTGAGCAACTCTTGGGCAGCTGTAACAGTGTGTTTTGCCCTCCATAAGTGTAACAGGCTGTTGCTTGATTGGTCGTGTTGCAGATCTCACTGGCCTTAGTAGTGTTGTGTAGAAGCGTGGATGTTGCTGGAGTGTGAACGCTGCTCATCAACAAGGCGGGAGCTGCTATACAATATTTATTGTACCTTAAACGCCACACAGGCTATCATAAATGTTGCAGGCCCTGGTTGGCAGCCATAATGTTGACATTCATGTCTTGCCTTCAAAGCGTTGATGTGTTACAGTAGTGGTGCGTGAGTAGACATCAAAGAGTGCGAATGGGTGTGTAAAGGTTCGTGGAAGACAGTCATCTACTGGACAACACACTCTTGCAATCACAACGTAGAAAGTCATGGAGCTTGGTAACACCTCTGACGTTTTCAACACTTTAATGCAGTACGATTACAAGGGACGCCGACGTCAACATAAATAGTCATTTGACAAAACTCAGGACATCGTAAACATGACAACAGTTCAGTACAGTTTGCATCGACAGTTCATCAGTAAGCTGTGCATATATGATGCTGACCTCCATCTATCTCTCTTTCTTAGCTACAGCAAGAAAATACCCCGAATTGGGAACGGGTCTTCAAATATATGAGTTTAAACCAACTCTCTTCTGACACCAGCAAGTCAGGTATATTTTCTGGTATACAGCAGGCCGCAAAATATGGCGGACCCCTAAATACAGTTTCCTCTATGATGCCTTGGACAAACAAGGTATAAAGTTCTTCGGGCATTCACAGACCCGATACATACAATGTCAGCATAATTCATGAGCTCAAATTCTAGTATTCTCAATGGACTCTTTCCCGCCCAGGGAAAAATCACTAAGCTGGTAACAAATGTTAATTATGATTCTGGCAATAGAGAAAATGATTCGAAGAATAACTTACCTTGCCATCTCTTCAGAATAAACACCAAAAAACACACTTGCCTCCTAGGCGCATAGAATACAACATGGGAAAACAATCTTTAGACATCTTGGTCACACACAGAGGACTTTCCTTCCCCAGGCATAAAGCCAGATCGAAGACGCCAACACGTCTTGACCATTCGAAAACCACAGCTCGTCTCTTCAACAAAAATGTCTTTCTTAACGCGCCAAAAAACTTGCGCATGCGTCGTAAGACCCCTGAGCTACGCTCAGGTGGGCTATCTGAAAACATACTAGGAAAAGCTGACCATTCAAGCATTATATGGACAGGTAACAAGCCATCGGTTCTAAAATTAAACCGCTTGGTTAAAAGACAAGTGGGATAACAACCACTGTTGACTTCAACCCAAGTAAAAAATGAGTAACTCCCCTTAGATCAAGAATCTAACAAATAATGTCTCCAACTTAAACAGGTACATTTAACAGACTATAAACTCCGCGAAACTGTCCGCAACAGCAGCATCAACAGCTTCTTCCACTTTCTTCCCGTTTTCAGTGTGGGCTGAATGGATTTAACCACGTCATCTGCTGACTCGTGCAGCATTATTGTGAGCCTTGCCTTTCTTTTGTACTCTTCAACAACTGACTTGAAAGGAAGCACAAGCTTTGGCGCTTTGCAGTACAGTGCTACGTTTGACAGACCTAGTGGTACCCCTAGCCATTTCCTCATGAACTTGTTGACCTTTTGCTCTATAGCTTCCACTGTACTAGTGCTTATTTCTTATATCTTCTTCTTCGTTCGCCCTGAAAAGGACGTTGGCTGCGTTGTGTCCGTTTACAGCGAAGCTGCGATACTTGCGCCTTTTGACCGACACATCCGACTTCAGCACGGCATTTTTTTTTTGGGGCACCGGGTTAGGCTTTCTCCATCTTCGATTTCCCTGACCGGGTTAGCTTTCCATCTTCGATCCCTACTCACTCAGCCAGACTGCAGTGATGCAGTCTGTTTCCAGGACCACCACTTTTAACAGGAGGTAGGATTCTTTGGTTGGAAACCATGAATATGACTTCAGCTATCTTCCCTTTCCTGACTGATAGGCTCAGACTTGCTGTCAGAATTGTTGTTTCATTCATAAATGCTTTGAGCGGTGGCATGTGACACATTCCACTGAGCTTTGGACCTATTGCAACTCCTTCAGCACTTTGAGGATCACTTGCATTGCCAACACGAATAGTATCGGAGAGATGGTACATCCCATCGCAATTCCAACTTGTAGGTCAATTCACTTTGTTGTGTACTCTCTGGTTGAAAATCTGACAGAGAACCCTTGAAATACAGCTTCAGCATTGCTGCAACTTCTTGTGGAACATGGTACATTTCTAGCGCCTGCCACAACATCTGGTGTGGAATGGATCCATAGGCATTTGCTAGATCCAACCAGATTACACTGAGGTTCGTTCTGTCAGACTTTGCCTTTTAAATTGCTTCCCAGATCATTGTGGCATGCTCTAGACATCCTGGTGTACCTGGGATACCGGTACTTCCTTTCTGGATGGTAGTGTTAATGTAACCATTTTCAAAGAGGTATGTGGTGAGCCTTTTTGCCATCACTGAGAAGAATATCTTCCCTTCCACATTCAATAGTGAGATTGGCCTGATGTATGCCATATTTTTATCTGGTCACTCTGTTGTATCAGTCCACAGAACTACAATGCTCAAACAAAAGGTCAGAGGAAACCACCAAGATGATAAACAGAGTAAGAGCTAAGCCTAGAAAGTTATGAATGAATAATGTGAGCAATTGGATACAATAAGTTCTCAAATTCACTATTTATTGATGGTTAGCCATGTTCCTTCACAGCGACATCATATACATGTAATGTCAATGATTACACTGGACAACAGCCAAAATGTATCCGAGACAAAAGTAGCTATTTTTAACTAATTTGGACATGTTGATCACGAATATGAACTTAAAAATCGCGAATTAGCTCTAATTTTCAAGAACGAAGGGGGTGGTGTGTTAAGTAGGCTGGTGGCTTCACTTTCCCGACGCGAATGACCCAGTCTCTTTTCTATAGCCCTGGCGCGTGATTCGCCACAAGACGGATACTCTTGAGCGCCAATTGGATGACGCAATCTGTAGCAGTCACGAATATTCTCTTTGCTACGCGGCCAGTGCCTCACGGGGAAGGACTTCCTGTTCCGGACCCACCAGAATCTTATACTCTGGATGATGAAGATAATAAGTCCAGTGGACATCCGTCACCTGTGAAAGCATCTACATCAAAAGATCCTGATTTCGTGCCTATTGAAGAGTCTGCACAGCTACATAAAATTACCCAGAGTAAATTTAATGATCAAGTGAGAGATCTGGAATTGCCAAAATAATAAAGCAGAGCTGTTGGGGTCTTGACTGCAGCAATGGAATCTTCTAGAAGAGAATGTGCATGTGTCTGTGTTTCGTGCTCGGCAAAAAGATCTGCTTCCATATTTCAAAATGACAGATAACCTCATTGCTTGTGTTGATATAGTGGGTCTGATGGCAGCACCATACATCAACTACAACGACGACGATTGGAGGCTGTTCATTGATTCGTCAAAGTTGAGCTTAAAAGCTGTGCTGCTCCATAATGGTAACGTTTTACCATCTGTTCCACTCGGGTATGCAGTCTACATGAAGGAAACGTACAACATGAAACAACTGTTACACACCATCAACTATGACAAGTATAAGTGGCAGATTTGTGGTGACATGAAGGCCATTGCCATCTTGATGGGGCTACAGCAGGGTTACACAAAGTTTTACTGTTTCCTCTGTCTGCGGGACAGCCGTGCCAGGACTTCCCACTACAAGAAAAAGGATTGGCCCCAACGACAATCACTTGAACCGGAGAAATAATGTACTTAACGAACCGCTTGTAGAATCCCACAAGATCTTGCTCCCTCCTCTCCACATCAAACTTGGACTAATGATGAACTTTGTAAAGGCCATGGATCGAAATGGGGCAGGATTTTTATACCTTCGTGATAAATTTCCAAGACTTAATGAGGACAAATTGTCCAGTGTTATTATACTTGTCAGAACAAGACTGATATAGACAATGTCCTCAGTTGTTAGCTACCTATTTACCAAGATAGCACCACTGTATGAAACACAATATAACAATGAAATGCCTTAACAACTTAGACTGTCAGTATCATACACGACAGTATTACTTATACTGATAAACTGCAGTGAATAACGCTCACCATGAGCGGCCAACCTATGGCAAAGAAATACTCAAATCGTCGGCAACTTATAACGGCCTGTAACAAATCCAATCCAGACACTACACTGTCCTAGAATCACTACTTAATAACCCAATGGAACTGGAAAAAGGCAAGCATTTCTAACAAATAGTCCGTGACATGGACTTCACAGCTAACGCTGGGAAAAGGGAAGAATCATCCGTCCTTTCCGGACAATAGGCTAGATTCTGACTGACCACCTTTGCGCCTAATTTTTCCGGCTTCCGCCTCGTCACAAGACGCGCCGGTTTTAGTTATCCCGGTGTTGCCAACCTCAGTGTTGCCCGGCTGATTTTTCGTCACTGCGAAATAGCGCCGTGACATCCACCCCCCCCCCCCCTAAGAAAGAAAACGTAGTTTTCTTCTATCGGAGGAAGCTTCACCCGACCCCCGTTGGAGTTTGGACGACCATATGCCATCACAGCATCTCCTCGTCTGACTAGAGAATGCCATAGTTCTCCACCACCATAGTCGTTACTGCATTCTCCCACCAACCAAACACAAAACAACATGAGTATGAAGTAGGTTATCACAGGTTCTAGAAGTCCTGAAAAATAACAACGACTGTCCTCCCCTGGTCGACCATAACACAGTGCGCTCTGCACTAATAGTAAGTTTTACATAGGCATACATAACACATGATCACTAACTAACACCACCAGACTCACGTCACAAAATTCAAGCATATATCAAATTGCCTTTATGGCGCAATAATACATAAATTGCAAAGCATACCATAGTATAGCATAACCATGATCTTTAAAGTTTACAAAACATCTCTACTACTATCACATGTAAAACATTCTCCGTTCTCCTCAGTACATTATAAAGTTGCACCCCACCACTTATATTTATCAGAATAGTACTGGAGGCGTGGGTCAGACTCTAAAGTTCGGTTCGCATTAAACGAAACACTTTAACTGAACGCGAACCCGATACCTATCCCTCTCTATTGCTGGACTATCAGCAGGTGGTTATGGAGCAACGACATGTGTTTCCACTCGACTGCATCACGCGCACCCCACCTAATCGCGAACGTCACTCGTGAAACTTTGGTATTGTCGTGCAATGACAATACCTCCACGAATCTAACCGGCGTGACCTCATTAAAAACTCGTCTGAGTGTGCGCCAACTAGCACTCAGGTGAACATTGCGAACCCATACCGTGCGATTGCCAGCTATCGGGCCCTCAGATATGCCTCTACTGTTCCTATTTATGTGCCTTGGCACTTGCCACGAACCCCGTCTCAGATGTACTTTCTCGACCACCTGATCATCCGCCCCGGACTTTGGTGTTGCTGAACCTCTGCTCCAGCCAATCCCGTGACGTTATGCACTCCCCGTACATTTTCGACGATCAAATCGGCGATCGGATTGTCGAGAACAAACGCGTTCACTCTCCCAGACAGGAACGGAGTGTCCACATTAATACACGCCTGGGGGTAAGACTCAATTGTGCCCCCAAACGTGGTACACTTTACAGTTTGCATGTAAGACAGGATTCGTCGATGCACGACCGACGTACCTCGATTGTGGTACATCCAGTGTCCCTCAATACCGAGACTGGTTTCTTCACCATACCTTTGTGGAGAGCCACCTTGCCAGTCTCATGGACCGCCGACAGACATGGTGCCGCACGCCCGCAGTGTAGCACTATATTCTCGTTCGCATGGAACAGAGGACGACACCCTACACAGTCCTCGCTGTTGACTGTCTCCAACACCAACGCGGAATTTGCGTGTTCATTTGGGGTAGGACACCTGTCGGCATAATGGTTATTGCCACCACAATTGGAACACATGCGCTCCCTTTTCGACACATCGCGTGGACTCTTGCTGGGGCTTTTAGCTGGTGACGACCACGTATTGGAGTCGGAAGATTGACTCTCTGAGGAACCACTCCTCTGCTTGGAATGTTTTGTTTTATAACAGCCCTACTAACAAAGAAAATTTTTTTTGGTGCCAAACATTTTACTCTTGATTGTACATAAATGAGGCCTGCTCAATCCAAATATCACATTTACTTGTCTGTAGCAGCTCTAGTTTTTTTGAGATACAGACATTTTTGCATTATTACAATATTTTCTATATAAGGCTATGTAAAAAAAAAACTATTGCTGTCTAGCCCTTTACAAAAGAAAACTGCTTGTTTACTCTCAGTTTCAGTTTTTTAAGAATCTTCCCAGAATTGCCTTTTTTAGATTTTAAGCCACTGCATGCATGTTAGTATGCTACTTATTTTATTACACTTCTAACAGAGAATGGCATCATCTTCAAGAAGAGCATGTTTTCTTTCACCGCATTTATTTTGTTATATTTGTGGAGAGTACACTTTCAAAGAAGAACATAGGAAGCATATTACTGTTTTTGTAAAAAAGGCAAACTTTGCTTACTTTAAAGTAAAACTAGGTGACCAGGACAAGTCTTGGGCTCCTCATATTGTTTGCAAAACATGTGTTGAACACCTGCGACAGTGGACTTGTGGGAAAAGAAAATGTTTAAAATTTGGAATTCCAATGTTTGGAGAGAGCCCAAGAACCACTATGATGACTGTTATTTCTGTGTTGTGAATATTAAGGGAATTAATGGAAAAAATCACAAAAAGTGGAAATATCCAGATTTAGATTCTTCTAGGCGACCTGTTCCACACGGAGATAACATACCAATTCCAAATTTCAGTCAGATTTCAGATTCCCTGCTAGAAGATGAAACAGCAGTGGCATGTGGAACTTAACACATATGGCTCAATTCCAATTGCTCATTCTACAACAATGAAGGAGGAGTATGCTACAATAAGCACAGTTCTGGAAAAATTGAAGTATTTAGAACATAACTGGATGGTTTGTGTAGATCTTAAAATGATGAACTTCTTGCTTGGCCAGCAAATGGGATTCACCAAATATCCATGCTTTATATGTTTGTGGGATAGCAGGGCAAAAGATATACACTGGACAAAGAACCAGTGGCCGTTGAGGGATGAATTTAAAGTTGGAGAAAAAAAATATTGTCAATAAGCCTCTCATTGATCACAAAAGAGTTCTACTGCCACCATTACATATAAAGCTTGGCTTTATGAAGCAATTTGTTAAGGCATTGAACAAAGATGGTACCTGTTTTAATTACTTATGCAGAAAGTTTCCAGAATTGAGCATAGACAAACTTAAAGCTGGAATTTTTGATGGACCTCAAATTAGAAAGTTAATAAACGATCCAAATTTTATTGATTCCATGAACAAAACAGAGTCCACAGCCTGGTCATCATTTGTTTTAGTTGTGCAAAACTTTCTGGGTAACTTTAAAGCAGACAATTATTCTGAATTAGTTGGAAACATGCTGTCGAGTTTTTGTGAACTTGGATGCAACATGAGCATAAAATTGCACTACCTCCATAACCATTTACATTTATTTCCGGAGAATCTTGGCGACTTTAGTGAGGAGCAAGGTGAAAGATTTCACCAAGATATAAAAACAATGAAAGAGAGATACCAGGGACTTTGGGATGCCCACATGATGACAGATTACTGTTGGACCCTTAAGCGTGACTGTCTGGGCATATCACATTCCAGGAAGTCCTCGAAAAGATCCTTTTTGCGTGTTGACTAAGCAAGTGCTAGTGATAAAGTTTTATTACATTTTTGGTAATATATGCACAGTAATTACATATAATATGAATGCAGACTAAAGTCAAAATGCCACTGATAGCACCTAACTCTGGGATTGTACATAACAATTGCCCTACTAATATGGTCATTCTTAGTTATCTCAAAAACTAGAGGTGATAGAAAAATTCTGATTACATTTTTGGAATCTTCTTCTTCTTCTTCTTCCGTCCTTAGCCAACGACCGGCAAAGCAGTCAGTGGCCATTACGCCTAGTGGCGTCTTAAGGGCAACAGCGAATAGATTTTCTTTGCCGTTGTTCCCATCACGCCTAATGGCGTCTTTAGGGCAACGACAAATCAATCCGTTTGCCGTTGTTTCCGTAATCAAAGTGACTGGCAAACGGGTGATCAGCCCGTTGGGATTTTTGGAATCAGCAATCCAAAATTACCCAAGAACAGCTATAAAATTTAAGGCACCAAAATGTGTGTATACCAGTGTAATAGAACCTATTTTCATCCCGAGACTCCTCGAAGCATACCGGCTTACGCGTTTGGCACTCTCCTCCGTCGCTATCACTTTTCCATTGTCGGTTGTGCCAATTTGACCGACCATTCCGATGAGAACGGAAGTTATCATAATTTCCTCTGCGTGGTTGATAGGGACTGGAGGGCCTATCGTACTTCTGCCCTTGGCACCTGTCTGCATTGCCAGACTGATTTTGCCATGGTTGGCGCTGTATTGCCGACACCCGCAATTAAGGCGTCAGGCAGGCTAGAACGAAGGATGGGTTTGCCCGGATGGGCCAGGACATAATGGTGGCCCAACTGTGACATTGAATCAATGTCCTTAGGTTGACGTTCCTAAAAGAATGCCACCAAATCAGTAGAACATGAGGACAACACTTTGTCCCGTAGCATAAGGTCAACTAGGCCATCAAAGTCCTTTGGAATTCCTTCCATCTCGATCCATCTATTAAGCAGAAGTTTGATCTGCCAGATAAAGTCCTCAAAGTCTTGGTCTGAACTTGGCATCGTGTTTCTAAAGTGTGTCCGGTACCCATCAGACGGAACTTCCGGAGCAACCGTTCCTTCACCTTGTCGTAATCAGCCCGCTCTTCCAGCAGGAGGCTATAAAAAGTCTCCATTGTGGGCCCCACAAGCAATGTGGATAACAGAGATGGTCACTAATCTCTGTCAGCCTTCAACGCCACGCATTCGGCCTCGAACCTTTCAAGGAAAAAATCTAAACTGTCGAGTTTATCGTTAAAATTTGGCAGACGCAGCCTAAAGGGATGATGAGCCCCCCCCCCCCACCCCCCTTGGAGTCGAGTTCTGACAACTCGCACCCACTTCTAATCTCTTTAATTGTATTTCCTTATCAATCCGCATTCTCTCCTTCTCTAATTCTAACTCTCTATCCTCTTTCATCTTTTTTTCCTGAAATTCTCTATCTTCTTGTATCTTCTTTTCCTGTAATTGTCGTTCCATCTTCTTTTCTTGTAATTCTAACTCTGCCTTCTTGATTTCTCGTTCCTCGCCACGTAAATCTCTCAAGGCATCCTGATTCTCTTTTGAGTGGTATTCTGCCTTGGCATTCTCCGTTAGTTCTTTGCCAGTTAACCACATTGGATGCCTATCTGAATGAAACCCTCTAAGTCCATGATGTACGCTCACTATACTCAGTACTATCTATGACACTGTTTCTTTTGCTATAGATTCAAACTATGCAACTACTCAATACCATGTACTATAAACACCTCACTTATATCAACTGATAGCTCTCTGCTTACAAAGTATGCAGTAATGATATATAAATAGCAATATCACTTCTCACAGTGCAAACATATGCATAGATATATGATCCACTTCAACTCTTAATGTATAAATATAATCCACTTCACCTCTCAATGTATAAATATTATCAACTTCACCACTTAATGTACAAATATAATCCACTTCACCTCTCAATGTACAAATATAATCCCCTTCACCACTTAGCTACTGTCTCCTTACTCTCTAGGTTTTGGACCTTCCAACCACATAGTCTCTGTGATACAACTAAAAGACCCTTACTATAGTCAAAAGTTGTATTTCATCAGTTGATAATACCTCTCAGTGCTACGCCACCTCAAAACTGTAAGGTTATGACACCGCCACAAAATTGAAAAATAACACAGCTTCTTCACCACAGTATCTTACTAACACCCACCTTGGTGCTGTACTATGACAGTATTTCAATTATTTATAATTTACCTAATATCAACAGTTTACAACTGACAAGAATGAACACTCCACAGATGAAAAGACACACACCAAACGCTACGATAAATACCAGTCACGAGGAATAAGATGACAGACAACATCAGAGCAGGGATAGACTAATATATACAAAGCGTGACTGACCACGAACGAAAACAAGGGATACCTGTTAACGTATTTACAAAATAGCAAGAAGGAACTGGAGATCACACCACCTACACACAACCAAAGAATTACTGAATGTACAGGACAATGTAACTACAAACCACACCAATACACCTAACAAAAACAGGGCTTGGAATGTTAAGTAGGGCAGTCGCAGGAAACACTTCTGCTTTACTCCACCACTAAACATACACATCCACACCCTAGAAAGGAATCAGTCTAATCCATTCTTTTCACACAAGTAAGAAAAGAAAGCATTAAACTCGCCACCTGTCCACCCTTGAACTCACAAATATAACATTAAACACAGCAGACTAAACAACTACTCTTAACAATGAGATGATGAGGGCAAATCTCCTTCACTAACCACCAACTAAATCAAACCAGTCAAAATAAACTAAATAACATATAAGCAATAATATCACTATAACATATCCAATATTTACTATGTATATAATAATAAAGACCCCAAGTAATAGGAACTTAGAGTGAAAGATCCCACCTAACTAACTAACACCATATAAAGATACAGACTAAGTTTCTACAAAGAAAGCGAGGAAAAAGAACAAAACACAAGGAAAGAAAAACAACAACAAACCAATAAGCAAACCTCAAGAAACAGGCGTAGAAACAGAACAAAGATTGTTGCTAACCTAACACGACCCCGACAAAACTGTCCCACTACTCTAGAGGACCAGACTGAACGATAAGTAGTATCAGGTGGATAGACAGAAAAGAAAATTTTGAAGGAAGAAAATAGAATTTAGAGGAAAAACAAGAAAAACATAAATGCAACAGATCATATACAAATATTCAAACAATAACTTACTGATGATCCAGCGATGCTTGGCTACGTAGCTCCTCAAACACAGAAAATGAACGATGAAAACTGCACGAACAGGACTCCACATTTGAAATGTACAAAAATGTTCTTCTCAGTGTTATCTCTGAACTGTCCACAGTAAGAATACCGACTGTATCTTCCCACTAATGTTCAGATAACCAGACTTCTTCTCAAGTCTATGTGCCAGAAAATAACAAATATGTCCTTCGGCACGATGATATATGAATATCCAAGCAAAGTTCACTTCATTACGCCACTTCCAGAACACAGCAGTCTTCTGCACAGAGTATCCCAGGACCACTCAGATCAGCAGGCTTCAGTAACCGGCATCCCTTCAAGCTGTACTAGGACCACGAAAGGGCTTGGGTAGGCTCCCACTGGGAAGGCACATCGATATGGCGTACAAACGACAGAACTTGGCAAAAACCCCGGAAGGTAATGTTTCCAGGTAGGTAGAGCAGTACGAGTGATGACACTGTTGCAGGTAGGCTACCAAAACAATGATGTCAAGAACCAATCTACTATGGTTGCATAGATCTAGACCATTATCCAGATACGAGGAGTTGCACACACCCTGGGGTGCCACCAACACTATTTATACTCCTAAAATGCACCAATCTTGACAATTTTTGTTCCCTCCTGACGACACACACAGTCAGTCACTCGGGCCAACTGATCCCTCCTGACGACACACACAGTCAGTCACTCAGGCCACCCTATTACCAACTACTATTGACCAACCAATCCCTCCTGACGACACACACAGTCAGTCACTCGGGCCAACCTATTACCAACTCATACTGACAAACTATTCAACTCCGCATCTTACATGAACCACCTACCTACACCTGTCACACCAAACTCCGCTACTCTGACTGGATCACCACCTTCCTAGCACTAAGCTACAAAGTATGCCTTGTAATATTTCAAACTGTACTGCCAAACGCCCGCTGTAACCTTATTCTATCGCTTTTGACACATCTTCTAACAATAATTGCCACCCTAGCACCACAATTACCTTGCAAAACAGTGTTGAACACACTAACTGTCAAATATTCTCTGAACTGACAACACCAACCTTTCACTGTGACCTATTTCCAATCTAGGTCAACTACCGCTAGCGGGTCACCCTGAATGTAAACAGTTCACTGCCTACTGGCTAACCAAAATAACACACTGGTGTGAACGCTGTAAAACCTGAAGGCGTGAACACCATGCTACTATCACCACTAACAATTTGTGTGCATAACTTCTAGCCTTTATACTGAAAACATGGGCCCTACGGCCTTTAAAGAATTGGAACACGAGCTCCCCAGCTGTCAGAACAAGACTGATATAGACAATGTCCTCAGTTGTTAGCTACCTATTTACCAAGATAGCACCACTGTGCTGTGGACTTATAATAATAATAGGCTCGCTCCCCTAGGAGTACGGCCACACCACAATGGCTGACATAAGAAAATCAACACCTTCTACAGGTACTTCCCTTTAATACTAATGCACACACAATAAGGCCTCACACGGCCAACAAACGTATGAAATACAATATAACAATGAAATGCCTTAACAACTTAGACTGTCAGTATCATACACGACAGTATTACTTATACTGATAAACTGCAGTGAATAACGCTCACCATGAGCGGCCAAACCTATGGCAAAGAAATACTCAAATCTTCGGCAACTTATAACGGCCTGTAACAAATCCAATCCAGACACTACACTGTTCTAGAATCACTACTTTATAATCCAATGGAATTGAAAAAAGGCAAGCATTTCTAACAAATAGTCCATGACATGGACTTCACAGCTAATGCTGGCAAAAAGGGAAGAATCATCCGTCCTTTCCAGACAAGAGGCTAGATTCTGACTGATTACCTTTGCGCCTAATTTTTCCGGCTTCCGCCTCATCACATGACTCGCCGGTTTTAGTTATCCCAGTGTTGCCAACCTCAGTGTTGCCCGGGTGATTTTTCGTCACTGCGAAATAGCGCTGTGACAATACTGTTCAAAAGATATAATTATTCGCATCCTTTACCATGACAGTGACATCACAAATCTACATATTAGCAGAACATATATTTCAATATATCTAATAATAAAGGTATATATTGAACAAAGTACATTGGACATCACAAATCTACATATTAGCAGAATGTATATTTCAATATATCTAATAAAAAAAAAAGGTATAAATTTAATAAAAGTATATTACTTCCATTTCCTCCTTGATATTCGCATTGAATAAAGTTCCGCTAATGAATCTTATTTACCCACATTTTCATCTCTCATTTTTCTTCCCATTCTTGCTAACCAAAAAAAAAATAGTCAGCTCAATCTGCATTCTAGTGAAAAGACATGCTTTGGGAGTGGAGTCACATAGAGATTTTGTGGGGAACAGCATCAAAAGCACAGAATTATTACAAAACAAGTCCAGGTTGGGTGTTTTTTGGAGCAAAGTTATGATGACTGATGCTTTAAGATAAATCCAGTTATGTACATCATTATAAAAATGCATAAACTTAACTATACCAAGTCATTTATATGTTTGTTGAAGGGCTTTGCTCCTCGGTAATAAATGAAGTGATTTATGACTTCTACCAATCTTTTTTTTTTAGTGTGGTCCACGCCTACTGATGTTTATTTTCCCCAACATATTTATTGCTTTCTATACCCCTGATTTGATCATTTCTGAGCCTTTGTATGTGTGTGTAGTGACAGTCTGTTGCATCAATTGTCCTCAAATAATTCACTTACCAAGCCTGTCCATGTTTCTGGTATCCAACAAGATCTCAACATTCTTTTTTTTCTTCTTTTTTTGTTATACAGTTTCCACCTTTGGCAAGCTTTTTCTTAATTGATGTGTTTCTTAATGCAGATCTCTTGCACTGAATTTTATTTCCATGACTTCTATTTTCTTATATTTTGTTTCTATATGTTGTTATTTTGTTTATTTCAAAGGTCAGTGTCATGATGTGAAATCCCCTCCTTTTTTCTGTCTCTTCTCTCATTCCTCTCTTATTTTTAGAAAGTCAACCACTTGTCTAAAATCTAAGTTCTCACATTCTTCTGAAAGAAATACCTCGCTCTTTGTTCAGTTTTTTTCTAGCAAAAGTCTTTCAACTCGCCGCCTTGAACTTCTGACCTCTGTCCTACTTAACCAGGGTTTTCCATGGGGATAATCACAATAGCAAACAGGTATCCATCTCGTTATTGTCCTGTGAAATTTGACCTCAGGAACCAGCGAGGAGTTAAGGAGGAGTTAAGTAAAAATCACAAAACCAAGTTTCAGTGTGTGTAATGGAGATGGGACTAGGTGGAACAAGAGTCAAGTCCCCCACCACTCACATCTAAAGTAGGCAGACATAAACCCTCCATAACGGAATAGGAATTTAGGTGCATTCTCTCACTAGCAGCTGGCAGACCTACTTTGGACAAGATTTGCTCCAAGAAATACAGAGGGAGCACTGTCTATTTTAACCAGTATGTGGTTCAGTTGAGCGAAGTAATTGATCTAATATTGTTCATTTGAATAGCATGAATAATAATCATATGTTTATCTAGATTATATTATTACAGTACCTTTAGTTAGGCAAAGTTCTAAATGGATTTTCATTTCAGTGACAATAATTGTTATTTCATTATATACATGCTACTCAACTATTTCTAATGTATGAGTTCGCAGAAGTCATAATTAATCTTCTTCTCACATCATGGTAGAAACATGGCAGGGTTAAATTGTTGATGTATATCATTATTGTTACTGGGGGATTTGTTTTACTGGACTAAGCAGAACAGAAAGTGTGCTAGTGGTCCTTATACTTCCTATTTCTTATAATGTACCATTGTTCCTTAGTCACGACCCTACAAACTTGAAGTGTGTTCTCAATCACATTTCTTATTCCTTTGTCTTATTTGGGATATTATTGTTTTCAGCATGGAATATTCTTTCTATACATATACAATGTTGAAAATTTCTTAACTATCCTTGTCATGTTTTAATGTGTGTATATGCATGTATCCTGTGCTATGATTGTACTATCAGGTTATTTGAATGTTTATAACATAATTATAGAACTATGTAATAATTTAACTGACTGTAAGCCAATGGTTCTCAAAGTTGAGACCAAGAACACCTCCAAATGAGATTTACATTTGAAGTTGCAAGAATGTAAATCTGTGGTTCTCAGGCCTTGGCAGCAATGACACCCCAACAGGTTTTACGGCAGCATGGGAAACTACAACCCAGTGGTTCTCAAACCATTGGTGTCAATGACCCAAAATTGATTTGACTGCTCTGTGGACACAATGTAGACCAGTGATTCTCAAACATTTGTTGACCACAGCCCCGAACTTCACCATTGGTGAAGCTAACAGCCCATAGGTTGGAAATCACTGCGGTAAACAAGCAGAAAGTCAGACATAGATTGAGATCTACCATGTATGCTTATAATGTCAGTTATGCCATAGTATTTCATAGATAATAAATAGAACTTTGCTCTTGATGTTAACTATGATTGTTGGTTAGATTTCTGATGGACGATAAGCATCCAGCAGATATGGGAAATGACTTCTCTGGCAAGGCCACTAATGGAGCTTTAATTGTTTGTTAATCCAGTTCTACCAGGTTGCCCTACCAGGAGATCTTCCGGAAGGCCCTTCCTGATTCCTGTCTAGGGTCTATCCAGTAACCATAAGCAGTGTTCTCGAGGGCCGACTTAATCCATCCCAGTTGGTGATGAGCCCTGAGTCAAGACAGAGGAAGCAGCCCCTGCCATCCTCTGAAACCCTACTAGAATTACTTGCTGTGCTGGTCCTGGAGTGCTTCGACAGACTGAACCCCAGGCAACAAGACAATATAAATCCAGCAGCATCTCAGATAAGTAGTTTACAATGTCAGCAAAACCACTACAGAATACTGGTATTCAATTGTCCACAGGATGCAAAATTTAGTCTGACATTTTCAGAACCAATCATAGATAGTTTTTTTTTTTTCTAAACATAAGAATTTATAATTGTAAATTCTGAAGCTGTGAGAATCAATCATCATTTTTGTAAATTTAAAATATGTGAGAATCTATCTTCATTTTGTAAACTTTACATAACAGAGTCTGTTGTTAGTTTTTTTCTTGTAATATTTAATTGGATTGTATAGTTTTTATTAATTAAAATCTACACCCTGGGGGCAGAGCCCTAATTGAATTAACACTATTGGGTCAGGATATTTTTAATGTGGGCTGGGCACCAAATCTCTTTCTCAACTATATGTACTTTACATAGTCCTTGGTAGGATTCCTGAAAAAGAATTTATTGTCCAGAAAATATCCTGTTTAGCTTCACCAGAATTCTCTTTTAAGTAAGGTTTATAGTGGACTAATTCCCGAGGACGGACAGTTCATTCAGCCAGCAGTCTAAAATATTATCATCTTGATATTATCACTATCTTCATTTTATTATTTAAATGAGACACAATTGGTTCACTGCAAGGGTCATGGCTGCTGAGGTGGGTGCAAGAGGGCTCATGGCTGCCTCAGTGTATGATCTATTGAAACTGTTGGGGTTGAGGGGACAGCCAATAACAAGGGCACAGATGAGGCTCAGTGAAACTGCGGAAAAGGCATCATGCTGGCTGTGGAACAACCGCAATGGGCTATGGAACTCGAGACAGTAAACTCTAGCCTCACCTGCGGTACAGGAAACATCCAGCAAATTGCAATTTTTTCTAAGTTCACAATACATTGAGTTTATCATTACTTTAGTGAAACAACGGTAGCTTACAGGTAACCCACAGTGTATTATATGGGGTGCGTGTCGGGTGCAAGTAGAATTCATTTGCCAGCTTGCAGTGGCTTCACGCCTCGTTGGCTCCTCGCAGGTGAGTCAATATCTGTCCCTGGTCATGGTGTGCTGTGGAACAACCGCAATAGGCTATGGAACTCGGGACAGTAATTTGTCTTCAACAAAGGGGTTACTTTCAAAATTGCCTCCGAGCTGGCAGAAAATTGTGAATTTTAAAGCTGCAACCAAGGTGGAGTGGGTTCAATTTTCTACACGACAACAGGAGGCTGACACTTGGGAGTCATGACCCAGGTGGGCCCGCCCCCCTTAGAGTGTAAAGGAGAGGAAGGGCCCGAAACACTTGATTGACCGTTTCTGATGATCAGATTGCCTCCTGTTGTATCGCTCTGTATAGAGTTTCCTATCATCATAAATAAAGAAAACATGAAGACATGACATGTAGAGTTCTTCATGAAGGACAGCTTACAGAACCGTTTGGGATAAGAACAGGAGTGCAAACAGGAATGCCTCTTGTCTCCATTTCTGTTCTTACCAGATATAGATTGGGTTATGAATACATCGACATCACAAAACAGAAATGGAATCCAGTGGACTTTGACTGAACAGTTAGATGATCTAGATTTTGCTGATGACTTGGCTCTTCTGTCCCATAACCGTAATCAGATGCAGGACAAAATGAAAACACTCGATGAGAGGTGACAGCAATTGCGTCTGAAAATACACAGGGAAAAAACAAAAATAATGAGAATAAATGCAGGTAATGAGAACATGGTTGAACTTGAAGAAACATTACTACAAGATGTAGAATCCTACTTATATCTTGGCAGCAATATAGACAAAAGTGGAGGGACAGACAGTGATATCAAAATAAGAATACAAAAAGCAAGAGGAGCTTTCATTGCATTGGGAAATATATGGAGATCAAGAGAAATCAGATCCAGCACAAAAATAAGAATCTTCAACTCAAATGTGAAGTCAGTTCTATTATATGGCTCTGAAATATGGAGAACAACAAAGACAACAACCAAAAAGCTACAGACTTTTATAAATAGAAGATTTAAAATGGTATGACAAGGTTTCCAATGTGGAACTGATGACAAGAACCAGACTAGTGCTAGTGGAACAAGAGATGAGAAAAATACAATGGCGATGGATAGGACACACACTGAGGAAACCTGTTGATAGCATTACAAGGCAGTCCTTGTTCTGGAACCCCCAGGGCAAGAGAGGCAGAGGTAGACCAAGAAGCAAATGAAGAAGAGAGCTTCAAACAGAGATGAAAATGATGAGGAGAACTTGGAAAGAACTTGAAATGATGGCACGTGACAGGGGGACTTGGCATATGTTTGTTGAAGGCCTGTGCTCCTTGGGGAGCGGAGGGTTATGATGATAATTATCACTATCCATTCCATCCAATTCTGTCCATCTCCTCAAAAGTACCTGTCACAGTCAGTGACTGGTCGATCTAGACCTCCCTTAGATCACATGGGATGATTCAGTAAATCTCTGCCATTTTACTTAAAATATCTTCTGTTATCCACACTTAATTGTAGTTGAACTTTTTTCTGGCACATTTGTATTCACAGAGTTTACGCTTATTCTTGATGAGTTTATTTCATATCTGGCTCCTTCAATGTTGATATTCCTATCTGAACTTCCATATTCTTCACTCTACTTTATTGGCTCTGTAATTTGTAAAGTCTCGCGCATTTCAGTCCCCTACCACAGTATCTGCAATGGGGCTATATTTACCATTACCTTTAATTGCATTTATCATCATATTGTGATCTCAATGTATATCTGCTCCAGCATATGTTTTCGTTCTCATTACACTATTATAAACACCTGTTTTTAATCAACTCCAAGTTAGTCTGACTCATTTTTATATCTCTTAAGTTCTTGAACACGTACAGTTTCCTCTGGTCTTGTCATAAATGTATTATACAAGTAGTAATCTTCAGGTTCCTCAATGGACCATAGCAGATTGGGATACCATCTATTCAACAAGCTAAAGATAGGAACTACTGATGAGTGAGTGTAATGACTGCTTCAAAGATGCCAACATATGAGGAACAGAGAAAGCATATATGGCTGTCTCTAGTACCATTCTTAGAAAAACTTGGAGATACAAATAGCCTCAAGCTGAGTACTGCTTTCTTTGAAGATGTTCAAGTAAATGTCTGAATGTACATGAAGAAGACTTCTTTCCTGTGTGTATTCTTTTATGTTTTTGTAAGTGAGATGAGTGAGTAAATGTTACATCACAAACATCACACTTGTAAGGTTGCTCTCCTGTATGTATTCTTTTATGTTTTTGTAAGTGAGTGAGTGAGTAAATGTTACATCAATGTTGGGAGTTAGAAAATGCAGTTAGTTTGAATGCCCATAACACCGCTTCGCTGCCAGGTCATCTAGACACTCTGTCATGTGTTGACACTGGCAGGGAAAGGATTGCTAACGAAGCGTGTGCAAAAAGAGAGAGGGAGTTTTAGCAGCGAAGGGGGTGGAGAAAAAGGTGGCATTCAGTGACCAGCCGTTTTGGCTATGGGATGTGTATATGGGTGTGTATGTATGGCCCATAAGATATATTCATGTATACATTAGGCAGTAGATGGAAGTATACAACTGTATTTCATATTTCACTATTGAAAGGATTGTTTCATACAAATGAGTGACTATTATTATTATTAATCTTGATTGTGTTCTAATTGCCTGACCACATCAATGGGTCTATTGTGAAGTTCTTCATTTTTATTAAAGTTATAAACCGTAACTCAGCAGTTATTACTTTCGTTGGAGAAAGAGATGTGTGCACAAAAGTAAACTAATACTTGTTTGCCAGGCACATAAAGAAAGAACCCTGGACATTAACCTCACATGAATATTGGATACTTATAAACAAGCGTGGAAAAGCTACAAGCAAAAATAAGCTCGCAACAAATGGGAAGCCAAGCTGTGTGCCTTGCAAATTTTTATGATGATAATTAATTATGTGCAACAAGTTTATGCATAATACATTTGCAACAAGTGAACTTTAATAGGATAGAACTATACATATACTGTCAGATGCACTTTTAATGCATCGTGATTGAAGCTATTTTACGAACTGTACATTAAAAAAAACTTTTTCTTTGTGCAAACAAACCTTCTTGCACACGAACCTTTTTTGCAAACACTGCTGCAAGTTAGCCATGCCCCGTGACCTTTGACGTCAGCAGAAATTTGGGTCAAGAAACATGCTAGTATTTATTTCTGCTTATGGAATATTTTAAAGACTAAATGATTTGCCAATTTTTCAAACATCAGTGAAGGCTTTGAAGGACCAATACGATGTACAAACGTTCATAATATATATAAAAGAAACTCTGTGCACCTTATCATTTAAGATTAAATACAACAGTTCGATCATATGACATATTATCACACAAGTTTACAGAACTTTATAGATTTTATTTTTGGCTCAGTGTTGCCTTGCTGAGTTATGTGACTATTGTAAACAAACGCTTCACTTTGTTCTGACTGGAAAAGTTTTTTTCTGCATTTAAGATAGGTTTAGTTTTATTTTAAAAGCTTCTGAATTGTGATAACCCAGTTTATAGCATCTTGTGCTTTCACAGCATGCTCCATCTTTGCTATTTTTTTTTTCTATTCCATATGTTCAGTTTTGCCCTTTTTTTTTTGTTTTTAGGTATAATTTTTCTCATTCATCTTCATAAGTATGATGAAAAATGATTTTCTATAGGTTTATGTGAGGTTTGCATTTAGGGAATTTCAGAGCTTAGATGCATACATTCAAATATTGTTAGTCCTTATTTGCATCACGAACATTTCATTTTTGTATAGCTGTGGAGTTAGGTATCACATGTTGTTATTGTTTCGTATATGTGTCACATATTGTCAGATGTTGTAATAGTGCTTTCTATCTTTCTTCTCTTTAGTTGTTGATGTGATGGTTGTTTGTTTTTAGTTATGAATTATATTTGTAGTGTCTAATAGTTATTATTTGTTTACATTTTAATATAGAATATTGTTTTTGTGGTCTTATTTAAGTTGATTTTGATTTGTTTTTGTGTGTGTTGTATTTTGAAAATATATCATCATCAGTCATTGACACAATTGCCTTCAGTTTTTCATTGTGCATTTGTCTGGACCCATTGATACACATGGCAAAATTTTGTATCTTTAAAAAAAAAATTATAACATGTATTGAGCGTTGCAGTGCTCATTAACAAGATCACCATAATTTAACACATTTTAATTATGTCCTTGGTGCTTTTGTAGGACTTACATATGTATTGAGAATTGTATTGTTCATCATTATAAATATCACCATATTTTGAACAGAAAGTGGTTTCTGGGAGAAAATCATGTCTTCATTTCAGGACTTCATAGAAATCAGGATTAAATTTAATAAATCAGGAGTGGAACTAGAGGCGTTTGCTACCGCCCAATTTGACAGCTACAATGCATGCATTGAAAAGCAGAATGAACGTGAATAAAAACGTCTTCAGTTAGAACATGATGAGAAGAAAAAGGCACAAGATTTAGAGAAGGACAAGTTAGAACAAAAGGAGAAATTGGAGTGAATAAAGATAGAACAGAAAGAAAAAGATCTTGCACAAGCTCTTGCAGTGGAAAAATTAAAGATAGACGCTGAACAAGAAAAATTAAAGATTGAAGCTGAGTGGGAAAAATTAGTGGCCTTAGAAAGAGAGCGAGAATTGGAGAAAGATAAAGCAATTAAAATAGAGAAACTAAAATTAGCTGCTGCAACTGCACAGAAAGCAACTGATTTGGAGATAGAGAAATTGCATGTTCAGAAAGATGTAGATGTTGCTGTCACCTTAAGGAAAGTGGAGTTGGACGCTCCAAAGACATCTTCTACTGCACCTGTGACCAGAAACTGAATATGATTGCCAAATTTCGACCAGCAAAGAGACTGCATAGGAAGCTTCCTACAACGATTTGAACTCAAGGTCAGTGCATTGAAGATCCCGAAGGTTCAATGGAGTTTTACGTTATGCGATTTATTAACAGCAGATGCCCTACAGGCTTATTTTGCTTTGAACAGCAGTAGTAGAGAAGACTACGATGTTTTCAAGGAGACATTGCTACGTAAATTTCAGCTTATGGAAGCAGGATTCCGTGATAAATTTCATTTCTGTCTGCCTAACAGGAAAGCTGAGTTTATCTCATTCATTAAATTATACTCTAAAAGATGGATAGAGTTGTCTGGTATTCATAAGACCTTCACTGGCTTACTTGATCTAATGTTACGTGACAAGGTGTTGTCGGCATGTAGCACCAATCTTGCCTCATTTTTTCAAGAAAGAAAACCGAAAGACCTTGAGGCAATGGAGATACTTGGGTGACAATATATGACAGCTCACCACGTAAAGAGGTTCACAAACCAACTATAAAGGATGCACTCCCAGTATGTGTGGCTCATCATGACTATAGAGATGGTGGTCATAGACCTCATTCAGAGTGTTGACAGCAGAGTAAGGCAAGGCTATAGATCCAACTACCATGGAAAATATAACTTCCCAAGGCAGAGGTCACCATCTAACTTCTCACAGAGATGAGACTATGGTTATTTAAACCAAGGTCAGTAGCGGCACAATTCTAGCCATGGTGACAAGTGCATCACAAAAGGATGGATCATAGACCCACACAAGACAATGCATTCTACAGTGGTAATAGGAATAATGGCAGATGTTGGTCATGTGCTAGGAATAGACCTTATAAGAAATACTATAGAAACAGTACTAACAAACACTGTGGGCATCATGACAATAGCAATCTTGATAGGGGTAATGCATGTGTAACTACAAAGAAGAATCATGAGAAGGGAGCCGACCATGCCAATGCATGTGTTGTTAGCTCACTTAATGATGAAAATTGTTATGGGTGCAAATCTTTATTCCAACATGGTTCACAGCTGTGACGGGTGTGGTTGGTGTGTGTTTGCTGCTGTTCCTTCGTTCTTCTATTATTGATTGAAGAGTAAAGTCACTCTCTAGATGTAGTTAATGTTTTGGTGTTGATGGTTAGCTCTGACCATCAGAACATCCTTTCGATGTTCTGATTTGCATATTATATATTAACTGATTTCCCTTGTGGGAGAGCTATCGTGCTGGAAAACGTAAACATTAACAGCTGTGAACCGAACCCGAAACGTAAGTAAAAGATCAAGCCTTCTGTTCTGAGTCCACATGTATTCATACAAAAGACGATATCCGACATTCACAAAACTTCATGTACAGTTCAGCATAACAATGAATTCCAAATAATATCAGTAAGTATCCGTCCGTGTCAAAACAATATGTCAGATGAACATCGTGGCTATATACGTGCGCTGTTGTAGTCAACAGCCAGAAATGAGCGCATGAGTTCTTGACAGCTACAATTTGAATCATAATGCGATTCTCCTTCCATCATTTAATTTAATTTAATTAATCTCATACTTAGATTAATATCCGAACTGACCCTGAGTTCTACATCGATTCATATATATAATATAGGCTATATACTAAGCCTTTTTCCTTGGAAGAAATACAAGACACGACTTTCTTGCTTGACGGATAGCGTAACAAGGGCAATGTCACCAAGTCACCCAGCGTGACCTTCCCAACGCGAATGCGTCATAATCTCCGCATATATTTCGCGTTCAGTATACCGTAAAATATCGACATATTCTATAAATGTTAATGACCCCTAAACGTTGCGCACGGCTAAACCCCAGCAGACGCCGTCATTTAAAATAACACCGTAACAGATTTCCTGTCAGACGGGGGAAAAAAAAATCTATCTAATAGATTTTTTTTGAATAATATTAATCAAATTATCAAAAATTTAACAAAACCCGATGTATGACCTACGATGTTCTATCTAGAACAGTGTTGTGGTCATGTCAGTAATATCTTATAATAAAATCAACGTCATGTCATACATATAACTTATTTTAAACAAGGAAATGTCACTGTCACTAACTAATTAACTAATTAATTTGTTGTATGTATCGACTAACTAATAATGTGAGGTGTTATTAAAATTATTCTAACTAATTAAAATTAAAATAATTAATTATAATATGTACGTATGGTATTAACTAATTAATATCTAATTGAAGAAAATGAGAAATAGTATAAGAGAGTAAAAGAAATAAAAATTGAGAAGTACGGACAATTAAAACTAAATATTAAAGTATACATTAAATTATAATGCGTGTGAAAATGAAGTGTAAGGATAGATACCTAATTAAATTAACGCAATCAGAAGAAAAGAACAGAAAAAATTCATACATTTTAACTATAAATATGAAATGTCATAATGTAATATCTACTACCTTAATAATTACACTAATTAAAATATTAATTGGTGTGATATTATTTTGTTTCATCTTTTCTTAGTATATTTTATTTTTTTATTTCATCACACTTTAACTTTATTTTATTATATATTAACTTAATATAGAAAATTTAACAATATCGGACATGAAGATCCAATCGTTGTTACATCCTGTTGACTTGTATGAAAGTTCATTAAGACACAAGGTTCATATTATCGAATTATGATATGATTATCCAATCATCATTAGTTCCTTTATTAAACTTTGAACGTAAATTGAATAAGTCATCAACGTATCTGTCCCTTCTTCATCAGAGATTGTTCCTTTTTAACAGTTTTCAATCGAAATGAGTGATACGCAAAGTGGAAGTGAAGTCCAAATTTTCAAACGATCCGTAAAACTTGATATTTTGATCACAATAGTTTATATCGAAATGTCCTTATTTAAGTAGGAAGTCCAAATGAAGTGTTGTATATTCTGACGTGGCATTAATACCGTTCATTCTAAATGTAATGCTTGATTAGTCAGAAAATTTTCTTGAAATAGTAATATTCATTCAGCATCCGTAGGATGTCTGGACAACGTATCGGCTATGACGTTCTCAGTTCCTGGTATCGACTGTATTTCGAACTCATATGGTTGCAACGCAATAGCAAATCGTGCAAGTTTTGCACTTTTATGGTTTGAACGACGTAATGCTGCCACAGATTTCTGATCAGTCTGGATCAGAAATGGAGATCCCAGCAAAAATTTTTCTAGTTTGGTAATTGCCCAGATTACGGCGAGCAATTCTCGGTCTACAGTCGAATATTTAGTCTCCGGAGGTTTCAGCTTGCGTGAGATATAAAGTACAGGGTGAAGGACATCATCATGATATTGGAGTAGACACGCCCCGAGTCCGTAATTACTCGCATCTGTACGTAGAACAAAACTTTTTAGAGGCATCTGATAATCTTAAAACAGGTGGGCATGAAAAAATGTTTAAGATAGTGCGAAAAGTTTTGTCACATTCGTCTGTCCAATTTATCCTTAATGGCATGTTCTTCTTTAGTAACGATGACAGGACAGCCGTGATGGATGATAAGTGAGGTACAAATCTGCTATAGTATTGGATTAACCCTAACAGACTCCTAACCTGTTTCTTCGTTTGAGGAACAGATAAATTTAATATTTTAGAAACCGTACTGGGAATTGTTTGGATACGTCCTGATCCAATAATGTGTCCCAGGAATGTTATCTCATTACACGCTATTTGAATTTTAGTTGGTTTAGCGGTTAAATGGTTATCCCGCAATATTTCCAAAACTGATTTAAGACCCAAAAAATGTTCCTCAAATGATGAACTAAACAAACATATGTCGTCAATGTAGGTAATTATATCTGATCTACCTGCTAAAATTTTTCGCATCATGCGAATAAAGGTAGCTGGAGCATTCATTAGCCCAAAAGGCATCACGTTCCACTGATAAAGACCTTGTGGAGTTGAGAATGCTGTGTAGTATTTGGCTCTTTCAGTTAGTGGAATCTGCCAATAACCTTTGGTTAAGTCAATTTTAGTGAAAAGTGTAGCATTGGATAGACGAGGAAGTAAATCGTCAAGGATAGGATGTGGTTCGCTATCAGGTACTGTCTGCGCATTAAGTTTCCTATAGTCAACACATAAACGTATGTTGTTGTCCTTTTTCCGGACAATGACTAAAGGAGAAGAAAATGGAGATGTACTAGTCTCAATAATACCTAATGATATCATCTGTTCGAGTTCCTGAGATGTCTTACTCAGAAAATGTAGAGGTACAGAATAAGGATGAACACGAATTGGTGTATCATCGTTAAGAATAATATCGTGACTAATTACAGATGTGCAACCCGGTACATCCGTTAACACATCTGGGAAAGATTGTAGAAGATCAGCAACGCGTTGATGCTGTTGCGGTGTAACCGTAGAAGAAATGGTCACATCACGCCAAGATTCAGTAGATTGGACAATAAGTACAGGTAAAGGCATCTGCACTTCAGGAAAAGAAGATTCTTCCTCCTGTATAACAGATAGATTAGAATAATGACAAGTAGATACAGTATTGTCATCTAGTTCATGAAAAATTGACTGTAAGTGTATAGGACGTGTATGAAATTGCTTGAGCATATTAATATGGAATATCTTTCTGTGTCCCTTGATATCTAAGATGTAATCAACGTCTGAAATTTTATCAGTAACCTTATAAGGACCAGTCCATGAGATCAATAACTTATTGTTATTGTGAGGGAGTAATACATAAGCCTCATCGCCGGGAATAATTGGCGTAATCGTCTAGATCGATTTTGTATAGATCGAGCCTTAGCTTTTGCAGCCTCAGAAGAAGCTGTTGCCAATTGGCAAGACTCAATAATATTATTCCGAAGATTAATCACATACTCATAAGATGACTGAGTGTCCTGAGTCATCTCTGCATCAATTAATAAATCTTTTATCAGTCCCATAGGACCTCTCGGAGGGGCACCAAAAACTAACTCAAAGGGAGAGAAGCCAGTTTGTTCATGTGGCACCTCTCGGTAAGCAAACAGGACAGCTGGGAGTGCTCTGTCCCAGTCCTGAGGGTGTTTAACAGTAACCTTATGTAAAAGTTGCTTAAGCGTACGGTTAAGTCTTTCAACTGCACCGTTACTCATGGGATGATAAATACTACTCAAATTCCTATCAATGTTCCAGGTTTTCATTACTTCTTTCATGGTATCGGATATAAACTGCGACCCATGGTCAGATAATAATTTTCTAGGAAACCCTATTCTAGAAAAAATTAGATGTAGTGCATCAGTGGTAGTGGTGGTATTCAATGGAATGGCTTCTGGCCATCGTGTGCATAAATCAATGCACGTGAGAACAAATCTATGTCCTCTCGCAGATGGTAGAAGTGGACCAATTATATCTATGGCCATCTTGTCAAAAGGTCATACTGAGATATCGCAAGCCTGAATAGGCGCCGTGTGAAAAGCTCCACGTGCTTTCACTTCCTGGCACGTAGTACAAGAACGTACATACTGCGAAATATCCCGTGATACTCCTGGCCAAAAGAATGAAGACAATACTCGAGATCGTGTTCGAGTATATCCCATATGTCCTGCACACTGCGAATCATGCGCGTGTTGAAGAATGTACCGTCTAAAAGCAGCCGGTACCATCACTTGTTGTTTTACCTGTGATTTATCACTAAGACATCTAATCAGTATATCATTTTTAACAATAAACCAATGTTTGTTATTATTACTTGATGTTAAATTATCAACCTTATTAACTAGGTTAAAAAAATTTATTTAAAGATTTGTCATTTTTTTTGTTTGTTTGCAAATGATTCCCTGTCAATAGGTGAATTGTCCTCAATAGCCTCCTGTTTCTCTGCATCCATCTTATTATCATTGACACTCTCCATGAGCATAGTCTGAGCTCTAGTCGTCACGGCGTTTCCAGTGCATAGATTGTGTCTCTCCCATTCAATAATATCTTCTGGTGAACAATCCTTGCTGCCGTGTATGCGACCCACCATAAGGTCTGCAATCGGCTTTTTCAGCATGCATACCTTCACGTTCCCTGTGAAAAAAGGTGTTTTAACATGGATAATAGCTGTGGGGTAAAACTCAATAGTTCCCCCAAAAGTCATGCAACGGACATATTCCCCCGTTGCACAGCTAGGATGTACCAGCGACTGTCGCACTCCAATGGTTGTGGACCCCGAATCTCTCAATACAGAAACTATAGAACCGTTAACTATCCCTCTGTTAAAAATCAGAGAGCCTGTTCCATCATTGGCTGCAAGACCTACTTCTGGTGGAATGTGTCCGCAGTTTAGCACTGTCTCCTTTGCCTTCTGAAAAATAAGATTGCATTGTGGGCAACTATTCGCCACGTTATAATTTATAGCAAAGCATGCAGCAGAAGAATGCATTGTATTATCGTTAGGTGGAACCTGAACCTTAGGGGTGATATCATTTGTAACTGCTGCCCCGGTATTATGGTTATAATGTGAAGATCCACGAGAATGAGAACGATTACGAGAATAATTAGTTGAATTATCCCGTTGCCGTCTATTGTAATTGTTATCTCGATGTCTCGAGTTATAATTATCGCTATTCTTCCAATTGTTACCATTATTATATTGATATGACCGATTATAACTTGAGTTACGTGGATTACTGTTGTATCTTGACTGAGGTGAATAATTTCTGTTTTGTTGTCTTCCTCTATTAAAGTTATTGTTAAAGTTATTCTGTCCCTTATGAAAATTAATGTCATAGTTTCCTTTGAACCTACCTCTGTCTACACTGTGTGTTCTTGGTTTGTTATTACTATGATATGCCATATTGGAGGCTACAGGAAGAGGTTCTCTTATCAACGAGCCAGAAATATTAGCATTCGGATGAGCTGTGCAGTAATTTAAAGAAATTTTTTTCTAACTCATCAATAGATTCTGGTTTTCTTTCTTGCAGATAAGCAAAGAATGGTGGGCTGACAGAAGATAATACTTTATCCCTCAATAACAAATCGACTAACTTGTCATAAGATTTGTTGACACCTGCCAGTTCAACCCATCTGTTAAAAGTATTGCGTATGTTAGCAATAAATCCTGTAAAATCTTTATTATTATCTGGCAACAAACTTTTGAAACGTAATCTACATGCCTCTTCGTTCAAGTGGAAACGACGTAATAACAAAGTCTTAATGGCCTCATAGTCTGTGGCTAATGTAGGATCAATATTTTGTGCTGCACTTGCAGGTTTGCCATCCAGAAATTCCTTAAGTTTAAGTGCCCATGCAGTTTTGTCAAGGTTATTGACCTTACATATATCCTCAAAGCGCGCCAGCCATGATGATAGGTCGTCCACGTGTAATTTGAAAGGTGGTAGCTTAAAGTAATAATTGCCCTTAAGTCGGTTGGATGAAGATCCCGATTGAGCATTATCAATTTGGCTTGCTGCAGCACCCTGTGAATTAAGTTTTGCTGTTTCCAATTTAAGCCGTTGCAATTCCATTTCTTGCTGCAGTATGATTTCCTGTCGTTTCAATTTATTTTCTTCTTCAATCCGTAGGATTTCATCTCTTGCCATCTTTCTTTCTTCTTCTTGTCTTAATTCTGCTTTCTTTTCAGCCTCTTTTCTTTCAAGTTCTTCCATCTCTGCCTTAGCAATAGCTTTCTTTTCAGCCTCTTTTGCCTCATGGTTCGCAAGTTGTTGTTCCGCAAATTCAAGGAGTGCATCTCCTTTTTTGTTACAATCTTTTCCAATTTTAATGAAATGATCCAAGGTAAGCATTCTTGAAGTTGAATTATATAAGTATCCAATTACTTATGTCTTGTAATCACCACCAGAATCTATGTCGATAATTATAATTACTCAACGAATGAATAATTAATATAAGAAATTGCAGTATTCCCGTATTGTTATTTATAAGTTCAACAAATCTATAATATTTTGTAAAAATATTATATATATATATATACCCGCTAATATCTATCATAAATAGTTATGATAGTTGGTTATATAAGGTGCTGAAATTATATCATGCACTTAATATTAATATTCAATAATTATGGGTATTATTCCTAAATAATTTGGTTGTTTAAGCGTACACAACAATTAGTGACGTATACATGGACTCATTAACGGTTGTACAACAAAAATATAAACTGAAAGATAGTAAGGTCAGAAAAAACACGATAGATTACAAACATTGTTAAAGAACTGAATAAAAATTAGAACCAAATACACTAGAATACCACAGTTATAATACGACTATACACCTAACATGCAAGGTGAATTAATGCAAGTCCGAACGACACGATCACCGATAATGTATTCGACGCGTTCTTCGCGAAATGCTATTAATTCACGGCCTTAAGAACAATTACAATCAATTCGTAGCATCGAAGGAACCATAGAACTGATTATAATTCGCCGCCCATCCATACCCGCTACATGTAAAAGGACAGAAACAATATTTAACATGGCTACAAAAAAAAAAAGAACATGGCGTTATCGGACAAACAGGACGAAATATGGTAACGTTTAAAATCAGTTACTTATCTTTTTTTGGCAGTAATACAGTACATTATCTGCTTCGCCAACAGACTCGCGAGCTTGTTTGAAACACTGAAGACATTAGCAATACGTTTCATTTGCTGTTTGAGAGCTCCAAATAAATTTTTATGAAGGACATTGAATGTTGCTGACTTTTGCAACCGTTCATGCTGTTGTCAAGGGCATGACGTCACCAGTGTTTTTGCATAATAATGTCCCTTTCGGATCGAAAGGAAAAATGTCTTTTTTTTTTGAGGTTCGCTCTTTTGAAAATTTCGAGACCACTAATGGCCACCAGTTGTGACGGGTGTGGTTGGTGTGTGTTTGCTGCTGTTCCTTCGTTCTTCTATTATTGATTGAAGAGTAAAGTCACTCTCTAGATGTAGTTAATGTTTTGGTGTTGATGGTTAGCTCTGACCATCAGAACATCCTTTCGACGTTCTGATTTGCATATTATATATTAACTGATTTCCCTTGTGGGAGAGCTATCGTGCTGGAAAACGTAAACATTAACAGCTGTGAACCGAACCCGAAACGTAAGTAAAAGATCAAGCCTTCTGTTCTGAGTCCACATGTATTCATACAAAAGACGATATCCGACATTCACAAAACTTCATGTACAGTTCAGCATAACAATGAATTCCAAATAATATCAGTAAGTATCCGTCCGTGTCAAAACAATATGTCAGATGAACATCGTGGCTATATACGTGCGCTGTTGTAGTCAACAGCCAGAAATGAGCGCATGAATTCTTGACAGCTACAATTTGAATCATAATGCGATTCTCCTTCCATCATTTAATTTAATTTAATTAATCTCATACTTAGATTAATATCCGAACTGACCCTGAGTTCTACATCGATTCATATATATAATATAGGCTATATACTAAGCCTTTTTCCTTGGAAGAAATACAAGACACGACTTTCTTGCTTGACGGATAGCGTAACAAGGGCAATGTCACCAAGTCACCCAGCGTGACCTTCCCAACGCGAATGCGTCATAATCTCCGCATATATTTCGCGTTCAGTATACCGTAAAATATCGACATATTCTATAAATGTTAATGACCCCTAAACGTTGCGCACGGCTAAACCCCAGTAGACGCCGTCATTTAAAATAACACCGTAACAGATTTCCTGTCAGACGGGGGAAAAAAAAATCTATTAGATAGATTTTTTTTGAATAATATTAATCAAATTATCAAAAATTTAACAAAACCCGATGTATGACCTACGATGTTCTATCTAGAACAGTGTCGTGGTCATGTCAGTAATATCTTATAATAAAATCAACGTCATGTCATACATATAACTTATTTTAAACAAGGAAATGTCACTGTCACTAACTAATTAACTAATTAATTTGTTGTATGTATCGACTAACTAATAATGTGAGGTGTTATTAAAATTATTCTAACTAATTAAAATTAAAATAATTAATTATAATATGTACGTATGGTATTAACTAATTAATATCTAATTGAAGAAAATGAGAAATAGTATAAGAGAGTAAAAGAAATAAAAATTGAGAAGTACGGACAATTAAAACTAAATATTAAAGTATACATTAAATTATAATGCGTGTGAAAATGAAGTGTAAGGATAGATACCTAATTAAATTAACGCAATCAGAAGAAAAGAACAGAAAAAATTCATACATTTTAACTATAAATATGAAATGTCATAATGTAATATCTATTACCTTAATAATTACACTAATTAAAATATTAATTGGTGTGAGTTTATTTTGTTTCATCTTTTCTTAGTATATTTTATTTTTTTATTTCATCACACTTTAACTTTATTTTATTATATATTAATTTAATAAATAGAAAATTTAACAATATCGGACATGAAGATCCAATCGTTGTTACATCCTGTTGACTTGTATGAAAGTTCATTAAGACACAAGGTTCATATTATCGAATTATGATATGATTATCCAATCATCATTAGTTCCTTTATTAAACTTTGAACGTAAATTGAATAAGTCATCAACGTATCTGTCCCTTCTTCATCAGAGATTGTTCCTTTTTAACAGTTTTCAATCGAAATGAGTGATACGCAAAGTGGAAGTGAAGTCCAAATTTTCAAACGATCCGTAAAACTTGATATTTTGATCACAATAGTTTATATCGAAATGTCCTTATTTAAGTAGGAAGTCCAAATGAAGTGTTGTATATTCTGACGTGGCATTAATACCGTTCATTCTAAATGTAATGCTTGATTAGTCAGAAAATTTTCTTGAAATAGTAATATTCATTCAGAATCCGTAGGATGTCTGGACAACGTATCGGCTATGACGTTCTCAGTTCCTGGTATCGACTGTATTTCGAACTCATATGGTTGCAACGCAATAGCAAATCGTGCAAGTTTTGCACTTTTATGGTTTGAACGACGTAATGCTGCCACAGATTTCTGATCAGTCTGGATCAGAAATGGAGATCCCAGCAAAAATTTTTCTAGTTTGGTAATTGCCCAGATTACGGCGAGCAATTCTCGGTCTACAGTCGAATATTTAGTCTCCGGAGGTTTCAGCTTGCGTGAGATATAAAGTACAGGGTGAAGGACATCATCATGATATTGGAGTAGACACGCCCCGAGTCCGTAATTACTCGCATCTGTACGTAGAACAAACTTTTTAGAGGCATCTGATAATCTTAAAACAGGTGGGCATGAAAAAATGTTTAAGATAGTGCGAAAAGTTTTGTCACATTCGTCTGTCCAATTTATCCTTAATGGCATGTTCTTCTTTAGTAACGATGACAGGACAGCCGTGATGGATGATAAGTGAGGTACAAATCTGCTATAGTATTGGATTAACCCTAACAGACTCCTAACCTGTTTCTTCGTTTGAGGAACAGATAAATTTAATATTTTAGAAACCGTACTGGGAATTGTTTGGATACGTCCTGATCCAATAATGTGTCCCAGGAATGTTATCTCATTACACGCTATTTGAATTTTAGTTGGTTTAGCGGTTAAATGGTTATCCCGCAATATTTCCAAAACTGATTTAAGACCCAAAAAATGTTCCTCAAATGATGAACTAAACAAACATATGTCGTCAATGTAGGTAATTATATCTGATCTACCTGCTAAAATTTTTCGCATCATGCGAATAAAGGTAGCTGGAGCATTCATTAGCCCAAAAGGCATCACGTTCCACTGATAAAGACCTTGTGGAGTTGAGAATGCTGTGTAGTATTTGGCTCTTTCGGTTAGTGGAATCTGCCAATAACCTTTGGTTAAGTCAATTTTAGTGAAAAGTGTAGCATTGGATAGACGAGGAAGTAAATCGTCAAGGATAGGATGTGGTTCGCTATCAGGTACTGTCTGCGCATTAAGTTTCCTATAGTCAACACATAAACGTATGTTGTTGTCCTTTTTCCGGACAATGACTAAAGGAGAAGAAAATGGAGATGTACTAGTCTCAATAATACCTAATGATATCATCTGTTCGAGTTCCTGAGATGTCTTACTCAGAAAATGTAGAGGTACAGAATAAGGATGAACACGAATTGGTGTATCATCGTTAAGAATAATATCGTGACTAATTACAGATGTGCAACCCGGTACATCCGTTAACACATCTGGGAAAGATTGTAGAAGATCAGCAACGCGTTGATGCTGTTGCGGTGTAACCGTAGAAGAAATGGTCACATCACGCCAAGATTCAGTAGATTGGACAATAAGTACAGGTAAAGGCATCTGCACTTCAGGAAAAGAAGATTCTTCCTCCTGTATAACAGATAGATTAGAATAATGACAAGTAGATACAGTATTGTCATCTAGTTCATGAAAAATTGACTGTAAGTGTATAGGACGTGTATGAAATTGCTTGAGCATATTAATATGGAATATCTTTCTGTGTCCCTTGATATCTAAGATGTAATCAACGTCTGAAATTTTATCAGTAACCTTATAAGGACCAGTCCATGAGATCAATAACTTATTGTTATTGTGAGGGAGTAATACATAAGCCTCATCGCCTGGGAATAATTGGCGTAATCGTCTAGATCGATTTTGTATAGATCGAGCCTTAGCTTTTGCAGCCTCAGAAGAAGCTGTTGCCAATTGGCAAGACTCAATAATATTATTCCGAAGATTAATCACATACTCATAAGATGACTGAGTGTCCTGAGTCATCTCTGCATCAATTAATAAATCTTTTATCAGTCCCATAGGACCTCTCGGAGGGGCACCAAAAACTAACTCAAAGGGAGAGAAGCCAGTTTGTTCATGTGGGACCTCTCGGTAAGCAAACAGGACAGCTGGGAGTGCTCTGTCCCAGTCCTGAGGGTGTTTAACAGTAACCTTATGTAAAAGTTGCTTAAGCGTACGGTTAAGTCTTTCAACTGCACCGTTACTCATGGGATGATAAATACTACTCAAATTCCTATCAATGTTCCAGGTTTTCATTACTTCTTTCATGGTATCGGATATAAACTGCGACCCATGGTCAGATAATAATTTTCTAGGAAACCCTATTCTAGAAAAAATTAGATGTAGTGCATCAGTGGTAGTGGTGGTATTCAATGGAATGGCTTCTGGCCATCGTGTGCATAAATCAATGCACGTGAGAACAAATCTATGTCCTCTCGCAGATGGTAGAAGTGGACCAATTATATCTATGGCCATCTTGTCAAAAGGTCATACTGAGATATCGCAAGCCTGAATAGGCGCCGTGTGAAAAGCTCCACGTGCTTTCACTTCCTGGCACGTAGTACAAGAACGTACATACTGCGAAATATCCCGTGATACTCCTGGCCAAAAGAATGAAGACAATACTCAAGATTGTGTTCGAGTATATCCCATATGTCCTGCACACTGCGAATCATGCGCGTGTTGAAGAATGTACCGTCTAAAAGCAGCCGGTACCATCACTTGTTGTTTTACCTGTGATTTATCACTAAAACATCTAATCAGTATATCATTTTTAACAATAAACCAATGTTTGTTATTATTACCTGATGTTAAATTATCAACCTTATTAACTAGGTTAAAAAATTTATTTAAAGATTTGTCATTTTTTTTTTTTGCAAATGATTCCCTGTCAATAGGTGAATTGACCTCAATATCCTCCTGTTTCTCTGCATCCATCTTATTATCATTGACACTTTCCATGAGCATAGTCTGAGCTCTAGTCATTACGGCGTTTCCAGTGCATAGATTGTGTCTCTCCCATTCAATAATATCTTCTGGTGAACAATCCTTGCTGCCGTGTATGCGACCCACCATAAGGTCTGCAATCGGCTTTTTCAGCATGCATACCTTCACGTTCCCTGTGAAAAAAGGTGTTTTAACATGGATAATAGCTGTGGGGTAAAACTCAATAGTTCCCCCAAAAGTCATGCAACGGACATATTCCCCCGTTGCACAGCTAGGATGTACCAGCGACTGTCGCACTCCAATGGTTGTGGACCCCGAATCTCTCAATACAGAAACTATAGAACCGTTAACTATCCCTCTGTTAAAAATCAGAGAGCCTGTTCCATTATTGGCTGCAAGACCTACTTCTGGTGGAATGTGTCCGCAGTTTAGCACTGTCTCCTTTGCCTTCTGAAAAATAAGATTGCATTGTGGGCAACTATTCGCCACGTTATAATTTATAGCAAAGCATGCAGCAGAAGAATGCATTGTATTATCGTTAGGTGGAACCTGAACCTTAGGGGTGATATCATTTGTAACTGCTGCCCCGGTATTATGGTTATAATGTGAAGATCCACGAGAATGAGAACGATTACGAGAATAATTAGTTGAATTATCCCGTTGCCGTCTATTGTAATTGTTATCTCGATGTCTCGAGTTATAATTATCGCTATTCTTCCAATTGTTACCATTATTATATTGATATGACCGATTATAACTTGAGTTACGTGGATTACTGTTGTATCTTGACTGAGGTGAATAATTTCTGTTTTGTTGTCTTCCTCTATTAAAGTTATTGTTAAAGTTATTCTGTCCCTTATGAAAATTAATGTCATAGTTTCCTTTGAACCTACCTCTGTCTACACTGTGTGTTCTTGGTTTGTTATTACTATGATATGCCATATTGGAGGCTACAGGAAGAGGTTCTCTTATCAACGAGCCAGAAAAAATTAGCATTCGGATGAGCTGTGCAGTAATTTAAAGAAATTTTTTCTAACTCATCAAGTTTCTGGTTTTCTTTCTTGCAGATAAGCAAAGAATGGTGGGCTGACAGAAGATAATACTTTATCCCTCAATAACAAATCGACTAACTTGTCGTAAGATTTGTTGACACCTGCCAGTTCAACCCATCTGTTAAAAGTATTGCGTATGTTAGCAATAAATCCTGTAAAATCTTTATTATTATCTGGCAACAAACTTTTGAAACGTAATCTACATGCCTCTTCGTTCAAGTGGAAACGACGTAATAACAAAGTCTTAATGGCCTCATAGTCTGTGGCTAATGTAGGATCAATATTTTGTGCTGCACTTGCAGGTTTGCCATCCAGAAATTCCTTAAGTTTAAGTGCCCATGCAGTTTTGTCAAGGTTATTGACCTTACATATATCCTCAAAGCGCGCCAGCCATGATGATAGGTCGTCCACGTGTAATTTGAAAGGTGGTAGCTTAAAGTAATAATTGCCCTTAAGTCGGTTGGATGAAGATCCCGATTGAGCATTATCAATTTTGGCTTGCTGCAGCACCCTGTGAATTAAGTTTTGCTGTTTCCAATTTAAGCCGTTGCAATTCCATTTCTTGCTGCAGTATGATTTCCTGTCGTTTCAATTTATTTTCTTCTTCAATCCATAGGATTTCATCTCTTGCCATCTTTCTTTCTTCTTCTTGTCTTAATTCTGCTTTCTTTTCAGCCTCTTTTCTTTCAAGTTCTTCCATCTCTGCCTTAGCAATAGCTTTCTTTTCAGCCTCTTTTGCCTCATGGTTCGCAAGTTGTTGTTCCGCAAATTCAAGGAGTGCATCTCCTTTTTTGTTACAATCTTTTCCAATTTTAATGAAATGATCCAAGGTAAGCATTCTTGAAGTTGAATTATATAAGTATCCAATTACTTATGTCTTGTAATCACCACCAGAATCTATGTCGATAATTATAATTACTCAACGAATGAATAATTAATATAAGAAATTGCAGTATTCCCGTATTGTTATTTATAAGTTCAACAAATCTATAATATTTTGTAAAAATATTATATATATATATACCCGCTAATATCTATCATAAATAGTTATGATAGTTGGTTATATAAGGTGCTGAAATTATATCATGCACTTAATATTAATATTCAATAATTATGGGTATTATTCCTAAATAATTAGGTTATTTAATCTTAATTGTCACCAAGTTCCCACTGTAGTACTGAGAAAGTGTACTAATTAATATTTAATATGTCTTAATATGTTATAAAGTTATAATAATTAATCATAGTATATTATGTCATATTCATGAGCAATAAAGTGCATTGCCCATTTCTTGGACCATCACTGCAAATTGGTGCAAAGTCCCTAATTCCTCTTTAAAACTCATAAAAATTTAATCATATTAATCTATACTTTTATTAAAGAATAAATTATAGCATTAATATTAAATTATAAAGGGATGAAATGAAGACAAACAATACAATGGGTTAACCAAGGATTACAGAACATTATTAACATACAACAAAGACATTTTCACAATAAAAATGCATTTACAACTAAGTTGACTAGACCGGAAGTGAGAATTAAAGAATGAACTGAATAGATAATTAAACTGCGTACACAACAATTAGTGACGTATACATGGACTCATTAACGGTTGTACAACAAAAATATAAACTGAAAGATAGTAAGGTCAGAAAAAACACGATAGATTACAAACATTGTTAAAGAACTGAATAAAAATTAGAACCAAATACACTAGAATACCACAGTTATAACACGACTATACACCTAACATGCAAGGTGAATTAATGCAAGTCCGAACGACACGATCACCGATAATGTATTCGACGCGTTCTTCGCGAAATGCTATTAATTCACGGCCTTAAGAACAATTACAATCAATTCGTAGCATCGAAGGAGCCATAGAACTGATTATAATTCGCCGCCCATCCATACCCGCTACATGTAAAAGGACAGAAACAATATTTAACATGGCTACAAAAAAAAAAAAAAAGAACATGGCGTTATCGGACAAACAGGACGAAATATGGTAACGTTTAAAATCAGTTACTTATCTTTTTTTGGCAGTAATACAGTACATTATCTGCTTCGCCAACAGACTCGCGAGCTTGTTTGAAACATTGAAGACATTAGCAATACGTTTCATTTGCTGTTTGAGAGCTCCAAATAAATTTTTATGAAGGACATTGAATGTTGCTGACTTTTGCAACCGTTCATGCTGTTGTCAAGGGCATGACGTCACCGGTGTTTTTGCATAATAATGTCCCTTTCGGATCGAAAGGAAAAATGTCTTATTTTTTTGAGGTTCGCTCTTTTGAAAATTTCGAGACCACTAATGGCCACCAGTTGTGACGGGTGTGGTTGGTGTGTGTTTGCTGCTGTTCCTTCGTTCTTCTATTATTGATTGAAGAGTAAAGTCACTCTCTAGATGTAGTTAATGTTTTGGTGTTGATGGTTAGCTCTGACCATCAGAACATCCTTTCGACGTTCTGATTTGCATATTATATATTAACTGATTTCCCTTGTGGGAGAGCTATCGTGCTGGAAAACGTAAACATTAACAGCTGTGAACCGAACCCGAAACGTAAGTAAAAGATCAAGCCTTCTGTTCTGAGTCCACATGTATTCATACAAAAGACGATATCCGACATTCACAAAACTTCATGTACAGTTCAGCATAACAATGAATTCCAAATAATATCAGTAAGTATCCGTCCGTGTCAAAACAATATGTCAGATGAACATCGTGGCTATATACGTGCGCTGTTGTAGTCAACAGCCAGAAATGAGCGCATGAGTTCTTGACAGCTACAATTTGAATCATAATGCGATTCTCCTTCCATCATTTAATTTAATTTAATTAATCTCATACTTAGATTAATATCCGAACTGACCCTGAGTTCTACATCGATTCATATATATAATATAGGCTATATACTAAGCCTTTTTCCTTGGAAGAAATACAAGACACGACTTTCTTGCTTGACGGATAGCGTAACATGGGCAATGTCACCAAGTCACCCAGCGTGACCTTCCCAAGGCGAATGTGTCATAATCTCCGCATATATTTCGCGTTCAGTATACCGTAAAATATCGACATATTCTATAAATGTTAATGACCCCTAAACGTTGCGCACGGCTAAACCCCAGCAGACGCCGTCATTTAAAATAACACCGTAACAACAGCCCAGATTGATCTGTGGGCATGCTCTACCTGCTATGTCATCTTGAGAGAACGTGGGACGCCTCACGTTATATACTGGTTTCCTGTATAACAGGCCTGTAAGTTTCCTTCGTGATTCTGGCTGTACCACTGTCGGAGTCCATAGATCATTAATTGATTAATCTGCCTTCACTGGAAAACAGTGTAGTGCATAACATTTGGAGGGAGTATAGAGTGTTACCCAGTGGCAGAAATAGATATTGCCACACCTTTCTTTACAGGTAAGGTAAGGGCATGTGTCCTTGAGCAATCAGTATCAGACATAATCCTTGGTAACATACCAGGTATTAAGGCTTGCTCTCCAGAGGAGATACATAAATGGGTTGAATCTCACCCAGTGTCAGCTAATGCTGTGGTAACTAGCGCCCAGTATGCCGCTGAATCCAAGGCAGAGCCAGCTATACCATTTAGTGAGAGAGCATATCTTCAGAATGTTCATAATGTTTCCCCCCAGTCGTTTGCAGCCAAACAGCGCGAAGATGTTGCTTTGCAACCATTGTTTGCTCTAACAGAGAGCAAACATGTCAAAAAGACAAAAACTTCACGTTACTGGTTTGAAATTAAAAACTCAGTACTGACTAGATGTTTTGACAACTATGTTTCAGTCAGGAGACAGGTAGTTATTCCAAAGAGTTTTAGACCTATTGTATTGAATACTGCCCATGACTCGCTTTTAGCTGGTCATATGGGGATTAAGCGTACTCTGTTTCATGTCACCTCAAATTTTTATTGGCCCTGTGTTAACAAAGATGTAAAGCTATACTGCAGGTCATGTACAACTTGTCAAAAGGTAGCACGTAGGGGCAAGCACCATGCTGCACCCTTAACAAGTCACTGATGTGCCATTATGGCATTTCACCAAGCTTGCGGTTGACATAGTTGGTCCTATGTCCGTCATGTCCGATAGAGGATATCGGTATATCCTAACCTGTATAGACTTATGTACATGTTGGCCGGAGGCCATACCATTGAAGACTATCACCTCAGCAGCTGTCGCTGATGCTTTATTTGTTATTTTTTGCCGCATAGGATTTCCTGAGGAAATCTTATCAGATCGTGATACTCAATTTATGTCTCAGATGATGAAAGATATTGAGAAGATGTTAGCAATTAAGCATTCTTTCACTAGCCCATACCATCTGGAAAGCAATGGCATTTGCGAGCATTTCAATGGCTCATTGAAGCAGTTGTTAGGCAAAGTCACTGAGACATGTCCTTGTGACTGGGACCGAATGTTGCCAGCGGTCTTATTTGCTTACAGAGAAGTGCCCCATAAGAGCACTGGCTTTTCGCCATTTGAGTTGGTTTATGGTGTCAACCCTAGAGGTCCTATGCACATACTCAAGGATTTGTTGTTGGGATCAGTGGTAATATTGTCCGCACCAGCTATGAACTGGTCATTGATCTCAGATGCCTTGTCGATGCATGTACTTATGCATCAAGTATGATACGTAATGCTTTGCACAGGTTGAGATTGCGCTGCAACCAATCTCAAAAATTACGTTCATTCTTACAAGGAGAACAAATATGGCTACTTCTGCCGACAAAAGGAAAATAAACTGCTAATTTCCTGGCAGGGCCCTTTTAAGGTGGTTGAGAAGAAAACTGATGTAGATTATGCCATTGACATAAGGACAAAATCAAAATATTTCATATTAATATGTTAAAATTGTATGTGGAGCACCCTGCTGAGTTAAAACCTATATTGGACAGTATTTATGATAAACCTGTTCGACACACTTTGTCAGTGGTTGTGGAATCTAATGATTCTACAGCGAGCGATATTTCCTTTCATATTCCTCTGCTGCCTTCAACATCTTCCGAATCTTGGAGAGATGTAACTGTATCAGGTGATTTGGATTCTGGGTATCGAGAACAGGCTCTTGCTGTTTTAGTCTTTCTCTGATATGCTGCCTGAACTTCCAGGTCGCACTGATGTTATCTCTCATGATATTACATTGAGTGATGATCACCCTATCAAACTCAGACCGTATACTATACCTTTACACTACAGATCTCAGGTGGATAGTGAACTTAAGGATATGCTATGCATGGGCATCATTTCTCCTTCTGAATCATCCTATGCTTTTCCTATGGTTCTAGTTAGAAAGAAGGACAAATCTCTTTGCATCTGCATTGATTTTAGACGTCTTAACAGTGTCACTCTCACAGATGCTGAGCCTATGCCTGTTTTGGAGGATCTCTTATCACAACTATCCCAGGCTACATACTTTAGCAAACTAGATCTATCCAAGGGATATTGGCAGATCGCTTTAACTGATAAAGCCAAACCGCTAACTGCATTCATGACTCCATATGGGTTATTCCAATGGAATTATATGTGTTTTGGCCTTGTCAATGCTCTGTGGCTTTTGTGCGCATGATGAGGAGACTCTTAGGAGATAGGTCTGATGTCATCACATACATAGACGACATCTGTTTATTCCATAGTTCTTGGCAAGAACATATCACAGGATTAAAATCTTTGTTAATGCTACTTAGAAAGCATGGTTTGACAGTTAGACCTTCAGAGGTTCAGATTAGTTGTCGAGAAATTTCATTTCTTGGTCACTGTGTTGGTAACCACATGTTATACCCTGATGAGCAGACTGTCAAACGCATATTAGAATTAGAAATCCCTTGGACAAAGAAACAAGTTAGGAGCATGTTAGGACTCATTAACTTTTATCACAAGTTCATTCCGAACTTTTCATCTATTTCTTCTGTCTTGTCATCTTTGACTAGAAAGGGTGCTCCTAATAAAATTGTTTGGTCCGATACTTGCAGTGGAGCTTTGAACAAAATTAAAACTGTATTTTCCAAGGCACCTATTTTGGTGTTACCTAATACCACTATGCCATTTCTTCTGAGGACTGATGCTTCCCAGACTGGCATTAGTGGTTGCTTGTTACAATGGTTCAATGATACTCCACATCCATGCTTGTATGTTAGCAGGAAGTTGCTACCAGCAGAAACTCGATATTCCACCAGTGAAAGAGAACTTTTGTCCATCATTTGGTGTATGGGCAAGTTATCACGCTATTTACGTGGTGCACACTTCTACCTCTAGATGGATCACCATCCACTAACATCCCTAAATAAAAAAACTACGACAAACAGTAGACTACACAGATGGTTTTTGCTTATCCAAGAATATGGATGTCACAGTATATATGTTCGACAAAATATTAGGTTGGTCACGCTGTGAGTGGCAACATTGAGATAATGAAAAAACCCGTTTGGTCAGCTGACCGGAAGGGAAGTTGACATAAATTGTGGCGCAAAAAGTTAGTTGACTTTCTAACCATCGACCAGGACAGGTCGTCTTTTTGTTCTCTGTCAGCATTTTGCTGAAGAGAGTTCGCCATTGTTGTTCAGATCTAGTGCTTGCCTTTTCTTCATGCGATCTTTGGATGGTAGTGCATAATGCTAGAGTGTTAATGTATTTTTTCTAGTGGCATTTCCTTAGACCGGTGATGTTGAGTCATTTGTGGTTCAGTTTTGCCTGATCGTAGTACATAAGTCGCCGGTGAGCAAAAATCATAATGATGTCCATTTAGGATGGTCATACCAGTGGGTATGATACTTATTTATATTAGCTGTTAGTAGTGCAAGCTGTATTGGCATTTATGGTCATACATATTCATATGTATTATGAGCCTTGCGGGGCTTCATTGTGTGCAGTCTTATTATTTCGTGTGAATAGACAGTCGTGCTTCTATTGTGGACAGTGCTGTGTTACCACCGTGTAGAACAGTGTAGTCGTCGTGATATAGGGACACTATTGTTATTAGCTGGCACACAGACTGACAGAGAAGTCTGATTTCCTGGACCTATATTTGTTTCGGTTGGATGTACAAGTGTGAGTGATGTTTGTTCGGTTTTCATCATTCATCACCAGTGCTGAGGAAGCTTCTTGCTCAAGCGCCGTTGGACCTTCAGTTAAGTTTTGTTTGTAATATCTGTTCTCAAGCAAAAACCCTTGGTTTCCGCTCAGGAACAGGGGGGCAATGTTGGGAGTTAGAAAATGCAGTTAGTTTGAATGCCCATAACACCACTTCGCTACCAGGTCATCTAGACACTCTATGTCACGTGATGAGACTGGCAGAGAAAGGATTGCTAACGAAGCGTGTGCAAAAAGAGAGAGGGAGTTTTAGCAGCAAAGGGGGTGGAGAAAAAAGTGGCATTCAGTGACCAGCTGTTTTGGCTGTGGAGATGTGTATATGGGTGTGTATGTATGGCCCATAAGATATATTCATGTATACAATAGGCAGTAGATGGAAGTATACAACTGTATTTCATATTTCACTATTGAAAGGATTGTTTCATACAAATGAGTGACTATTATTATTATTAATCTTGATTGTGCTCTAATTGCCTGACCACATCAATGGGTCTATTGTGAAGTTCTTCATGTCTATTAAAGTTATAAACCGCCACTCAGCAGTTATTACTTTCGTTGGAGAAAGAGATGTGTGCAAAAAAGTAAACTAATACTTGTTTGCCAGGCACGTAAAGAAAGAACCCTGGACATTAACCTCACATGAATATTGGATACTTATAAACAAGCATGGAAAAGCTACAAGCAAAAATAAGCTCGAAACAAATGCGCAACAATCACAAACATCACACTTGAAATGCCTCTCTCCTGTATGTTGTAATGTGCTATGTCGGTTTAGGTTACTTCTTTGAGTAAATGCTACACCACAAACATCACACTTGTAAGGTTTCTCACCTGAATGTAATGTACTGCATTGTGTCTTTTTATGGTACTTCTGTGAGTTTATGTACTTGTAGGTGACATGCCTTAGTAAATGCTGCACCACAAACATCACACTTGTACGGTTTCTCTCCTGTATGTAATATGTTATGATGTTTTAGGCTACCTCTGTGAGTAAATGCTGCACTACAAACATCACATTTGTAAGGTTTTTCTCCTGTATGTAGTCTATTATGTACTTGTAGGCTACTTCTGTGAGAAAATACTGCATCACAAACATCACACTTGTAAGGTTTCTCTCCACTATGTACTTTTTCATGGGCTTGCAGGCTACTTTTCCAAGTAAATGCTGCACCACAATCATCACACTTGTACGGTTTCTCTCCTGTATGTATTCTTTTATGTGCTTGTAGGCTACCTCTTTCAGTAAATGTTGTACCACATACATCACACTTGAAAAGTTTCTCTCCTGTATGTATTCTTTTATGTCCTTGTAGGCTACCTCTTTGAGAAAATGCTGCACCACATTCATCACACTTGAAAAGCTTCTCTCCTGTATGTATTATTTTATGTCCTTGTAGGCTACCTCTTTGAGTAAATGCTGCACCACATACATCACACTTAAAAAGCTTCTCTCCAGTATGTATTCTTTTATGTCCTTGTAGGTTACCTCTTACAGTAAATGCTGCATCACATACATCACACTTGTACGGCTTCTCTCCTGTATGCATTCTTTTATGTGCTTGTAGGTTACCTCTTTGAGTAAATGCTGCACCACATACATCACACTTGTAAGGTTTCTCTCCTGTATGTAATGTGTTGTGTTGTTTTAGGCTTGTTCTCATAGTAAATGCTACACCACAAACATCACATACGTAAGGCTTCTTTCCCGTATGTATTCTTTTATGTGCTTGTAGGTTGCCTCTTTGAGTAAATGCTGCACCACATACATCACACTTGTACGGCTTCTCTCCTGTATGTAATGTGTTGTGTTGTTTTAGGCTTTTTCTGATAGTAAATGCTACACCACAAACATCACACATGAAAGGCTTCTCTCCTGTGTGTATTCTTTTATGTTCTTGTAGCTTACCTCTATGAGTAAATGCTGCATCACATACATCACATTTGAAAGGTTTCTCTCCTGTATGCATTCTTTTATGTGCTTGTAGGTGACATTTCTGAGTAAATGATGCATCACAAAAATCACACTTGAATGGCTTCTCTCCTGTATGTATTCTTTTATGTCTTCGTAGGTTACCTCTGTGAGTAAACGCTACACCACAAACATCACATCTGAAAGGGTTCTCTCCTGTATGTAGTCTTTTATGTTGATGTAGGTTACTTTTAACAGTATCAAACTTGTAAGGTTTCTCTTCATCTATTGTCTTGCAAGTCTGATTGCTTAAATCACTGTCAGTAGCAACAGCTCTATCACTCACAATAAGCTGAACATTTATCTCACTGACAGAAAATATTTTACTGCAATTTATTTTACAGGCTTCATTTTTTAAAGCTGGTGTATTACAATTTAGGTTATCAGAAAGGTTAGCTGTCCTGTCCTGACTATAGATGAAGTTCACTAATGGTTCATTATCAGTGAATCTCAGTTTTATGTTGTCTTCTCTTGCTGGATCAGCAAATGTAACATCTATTTTCTTATTTATTGTTTCATCCACTTTGATTCCACTGTCTTGTGGTAAAGCATCCTGAAGATCATCATGTTTATTATCAAACTTCCATTGTCCATTTCTGTGTACTGTTTTCATATGCTCATCCAGGACATCAGGTTTAAGGAAAGGAATGTTGCACAGAGGACAAGAATATGTGTCTGAAATAATAAAAATAATCAGCAAAGATGAATAATAAAATACATGTCCTATATGTTTAGTTAAAATCTGGTAATCAAATGTTCTAGCAAAAATATAAATATAATGTCCTGGTAATTATCATCCTTCAGCTCTCCAAGCAGCACAGATTTACAGATTTACAACAAACTTATACCAAGTCTTCATGCAGGGCCATAGATAGGACTTAATAAGGGGGGAGGGGGGTTTAATACAAAAAAAATTTTTTTTAATGCACTATTTTGGTAATGGGACAGTATAATTCCCCCCCCCCCACCAGAGGGGGGTTTAAACCTCCCCTCGTATCTACGGCCCTGTCTTCATGTATTGTACCATCAGCTCTTGGACGACTGAATTAAATTGTTTTGTTTAGTAGACCTGTCTATATAGTTTTGTTGAAGTTTTTGGTGGCTTAAAATTTCTACAGGATGGGATACCCAGCACCATGCCCAACCCTCCTTATTTGCTTCTTAAACTATGCATTGTAAGAATACAGTGTTATTATTCTTTGCTCCTGTTTTAGGCCCAGGTAACACACAGGTGCAGGTAATTATGTCTGATGTATAACACCATCCATAACCATTTTCAGATACAAGACAAAATGACAATTTTTGAGATCACAGCAAAAGAGTCTGCAAATATGCAGAAAGAAGACAAAAGATAATGAGAATAAATGCAGGAAAATATAACCAGACTGCACTTGAACAAATAAAACTACAAGATGTAGAAACATACATATATTTTGGCAGCACTATGGAATGAATGAATGAACGAATGAACAAACTTTATTTAAGACAAACTTAGAGGGACAGACAACATTAAAATAAGAATACAAACGGCTAAAGGAGCTTTCACTGCATTGGGAAAAATACAGAGGACATGAGAAATCAAGTCCAACATAAAATCAGATTATTTAACTCAAATGTCAAGTCAGTCACATTGTATGGCTATGAAACATTGGGGGAAAAAAAACTAATAAAAACAAGCTATTGAATTCCAAACATGGATGCTTGTGTAAAAGAAAGGAAATGAAGTAGTGTGATGAGATCACCAAGAACCAAACAAGAACCAGACAAGTGCCAGCAGAACAAAAGTCTTTGAGCTGATGTCACTTGACAGAAAGACTTGACATATATTTACTGGAGGTCTTTGAGCTGATGTCACTTGACAGTAGAACTTGGCATGTTTTTTTTTGGAGGTCTTTGCTCCTTAGGGAGCTAAAGGGTACTGACTGATTGATAATATCATTACATTTTTTTTTTAACATTTTGAATTCTACACCACAGGCTCAATGACAGCTTTGTATTAAATGTTATATAGACATTTTCATGCACACAGTCATAACAGCTTTGTATTAAATGTTATATAGACATTTTCATGCACACAGTCATAACAGCTTTGTATTAAATGTTATATACACATTTTCATGTACACATTCATAACAGCTATGTATTAAATGTTATATAGACATTTTCATGTACACAGTCATAACAGCTTTGTAATAAATGTTATATAGACATTTTCATGTACACAGTCATAACAGCTTTGTCTTAATTGTTAAATAGTCATTTTCATGTACAGTCATAACAGCTTTGTATTAAATGTTATATAGACATTTTCATGCACACAGTCATAACAGCTTTGTATTAAATGTTATATACACATTTTCATGTACACAGTCATAACAGCTTTGTATTAAATGTTATATAGACATTTTCATGTACACAGTCATAACAGCTTTGTAATAAATGTTATATAGACATTTTCATGTACACAGTCATAACAGCTTTGTCTTAATTGTTAAATAGTCATTTTCATGTACAGTCATAACAGCTTTGTATTAAATGTTATTTAGACATTTTCATGTACAGTCATAACAGCTTTGTATTAAATGTTATATAGACATTTTCATTTACACAGTCACATCAGCTTTGTATTAAATGTTATATAGACATTTTCATGTACACAGTCATAACAGCTTTGTATTAAATGTTATATAGATATTTTCATGTACACAGTCACATCAGCTTTGTATTAAATGTTATATAGACATTTTCATGTACACAGTTATAACAGCTTTGTATTAAATGTTATTTGGACATTTTCATGTACACAGTGCACTGGCTTCCTAGCACAGTGGTCTATGGTTCGATCCCCAGATGAGGTGGGAATTTTTTTAGGCCACAAACGGCTCCTGGGTCGACCCAGCCCCAAATGGGTACCAGAGCAACTCTGGGAAGGTTAAGGCGGCCGGCGTGATGCCGACCACATCACCCCTAGTGTGCCGACGGTCAAGATAATATGGGCCTAACACCATATTCCCAATATGCCTCAATGTGCGTGTAACGGATTCCTTTACCTTTACCTTATGTACACAGTCATAATATAAATTTCATATAAAAACTTGTTATTATCCATACCTTTCTCATCTCCAAAAGAGCCAAAGTGTTGTTTACTTTCTGGAATTTCCAAGTAGTTAGCATGCATTATCTCATCTTTAGTGTAGCTGTTGTCACAATCAGCCTGAAACATATTTTTACCAATTTAGGATTGTATGACACAATGTTATAATAAAATATATAAGATGCCTAAATGTAGAGATGTGTTTTTCTGTAATCTCTTTCTCATTAGTGCCATAAACTATGCATATGTAGCATGAGTAATCTGGGAAAGAAATTTTCAAACATGAAAATTAGTTGCTTGAAACATGCTAAAAACACACAAACAAAACAGAACTAGCATGCAAGTATGCCAAATAAATCTGCTTAAATTCTTGAAATCTTTTAGCTTAATACCATCGCCAACCAAGAACTGCTTACTTGACGCAACCAAGAAGATATTTACATCATATATAACACATAAGGAAGGGAAACCCGAGGCCTGTAAACAGTAAATAAATATTAGACAAACATAAAGGTATGTTTTCAGGCACTCGTATGAAATAAAGAAGTAGAACACTAGACAACAGAAAAACAACAGACGTGAGTGCTTACCCAGGATTCGAACCCTGGATCTTCCATGTGACAACCGCTTAGCTATGCAAGCAAATCAAATTATCCTCACGGCCATCTACGTATCACCAAAAATGATGCTTCGATGACCGGTCATTAGTGCGAAGTGTTACTTATATTATAAATATTAATATATAAATATTAATATTTGTCTGGTTCTTATAATAGGTCATTGAAGCATCATTTTTGGTGATGCGTAGATGGCCAGGAGGATAGTGTGATTTGCTTGCATAGCTAGGCGGGGTTGTTGCACGGAAGGTCCGGGGTTCGAATCCTGGGTAAGCCACTCACGTCTGTTGCTTTTCTGTTGTCTAGTGTTCTACTTCTTTATTTCTTACGAGTGACTGAAAACATACCTTTATGTTTGTCTAATATTTATTTACATCATCATAGCTGACAGACGTTGGAGTTGGGTTGACCACGTCCTTAGAAGAGAGCCAGATACCGTAAAAAGAATAGATTTGCTATGGACCCCAGAAAGAAAGCAAAAGAGAGGTTGACCAAAAACAACTTGTTAGAGAACCATGTAGGCCGAGATGCAAAGAATGAACCAGAGCTGGGGCATTGCCGAAGGATAGCCACCCACCGAGCAAAGGGGAAGCAGTTTAGCAGTTTGTTGCTGCCCTACAAGATACCATCAGGCGTTTTGGCCACTGACTGCTTTGACTTCTTCTTCTTCTTGGGATCGCATCTTTGATGTTTACGCCGTCAGACGAGTTCTCATGATGAATTCGACCGTTGTCTGAAGTTCCTCTTTAGCTCTATACAGCTTTGAGTTAAGGGTTGAGTCATTGGGCCAGTATATCTTTCTTAACTGGTCGTACAGAGGACAATCCTGTAGAACATGCTCAGCAGTTTGTTCGTTTAATCCACATGTGCACAGTGGTGAAGCAGACAATCATAGCTTGTGCATGTGTTTATTCAGTTTGTTATGCTCTGTCCTGAGGCGAAAAATGGTGATCTGTCCCTGCCTGTCAAGAGTGAGGTAGTCGTCGTTGGGTTGATTCTGTTCCCTTCTGATAGTCTGGATACATGGCTTTGACAACCAGCAGCTATAGATCCAAGAAGAACTTGCTGATACAGTTTGCCTGAACTTTATTTCATCATCATCAACTTTGACAACCAGCAGCTATAGATCCAAGAAGAACTTGCTGATACAGTTTGCCTGAACTTTATTTCATCATCATCAACTTTGACAACCAGCGGCTATGGATCCAAGAAGAACTTGCTGACACTGTTTGCCTGAACTTTATTTCATTATCATCAACTTTGACAACCAGCAGCTATAGATCCAAGAAGAACTTGCTGTTACAGTTTGCCTGAACTTTATTTCATCATCATCAACTTTGACAACCAGCAGCTATAGATCCAAGAAGAACTTGCTGACACAGTTTGACTGAATTTTATTTCATCATCATCAACTTTGACAACCAGCAGCTATAGATTCAAGAAGAACTTGCTGACACAGTTTGACTGAACTTTATTTCATCATCATCAACTTTGACAACTAGCAGCTATAGATCCAAGAAGAATTTGCTGTTATAGTTGCCTGAACTTTATTTCATCATCATCAACTTTGACAACCAGCAGCTATAGATCCAAGAAGAACTTGCTGAAACAGTTTGCCTGAACTTTATTTCACTATCATCAACTTTGACAACCAGCAGCTATAGATCCAAGAAGAACTTGCTGTTACAGTTTGCCTGAACTTTATTTCATCATCATCAACTTTGAAAACCAGCAGCTATAGATCCAAGAAGAACTTGCTGATACAGTTTGCCTGAACTTTATTTCATCATCATCAACATTTTTCTTTCTTGCTCCCTATAGAGCATGGATCCACTAATGCAGGTGGTCACCTTGCAGGAAGTCTGTATCAAACATTCACTAGTTTTTACAGTGGTGGTCTCTGCAGTAGTTTGTTTATATGATGAGGTTGACACCCCATACAAAACCTCATATCAGTCACCTTGAACAACATGCCAGATAGTGCAGTAGTTTGTTTATATGATGATGTTGACACCCAACACAAAACCTCATTTCAGTCACCTTGTACAACATGTCAGATAGTGTAATAATAGTTGCCCATCGCAAGCGAAGATGGCGACAGCTTCAGACTTGAGTTGTGACACATCTGTGCCGTTATCTCATGTGGCTAATTAGTCCTATTTTGGCCCTACAGGCCCTGCCACATAAGGGGCACACAAGGTTAAAGTTGATAGTAGTGTTGCTGTGCATTCTGACCTTTCTTGCAGCACGCTTGCCCTCTGCCTTATCAGCTAAATTCTGTTCTGCAATTGCGAGCGCCTTGAGTAATGTTTGTCCGCCAGGCAGAGCGATCCTGCACAATAGTCTCCCAGGAGGAGACATCAATTTTGAAGCTGTCCAATGATGCTTTCAGTGTGTCTTTGAAGCATTTCTTTTGTCCCCCTACTGTTCGCTTACCCATTGAGAGTTTGCTGTACATCAACTGCTTTGGGAAGCGTTTTTCGGGCATGCGAACAACATGTCTGGCCCATCTAATTTGGGCCCTCTGCAGCAATGTGTAGATGCTTGAGATACGTGCTCTGTTGAGGACCTCAGAATTAGATACTCTATCTTGCCACTTGATCCTGAGAATCCTGCGAAGACAGCTCATGTGGAAATGATTAAGCTTCTTGGCATGTCTGCTAAACACTGTCCATGTTTCACAGGCACACAGGAGGGTAGTGAGCACTACTGCATGATATACTTTTATCTTGGTGGCGGCACTAATACTCTGTCGATCCCAGACATTTACTCTTAGTCTTCCGAGAGCCGCACTTGCCTTTGCAATTCTGTTGTTGACCTTGGAGTCGATATTCGTATCTTTGGTAAGGGTACTGCCAAGATAAGTAAAGCTGTCCACCACTTGGAGACGTTGGTTCTTTACTGTGATATTTGGTTCGCAGTAAGGTTTCCCAGGAGCAGGTTGCAATATTACTTCAGATTTCTTCGTATTGATAGTAAGACCAAAGTCATCACACGCTACAGAAAGCCTCCTCATATTGTTCTGCATGTCCAATTCTGTGCAGGTGTTGAGGGCGCATTTGTCTGCAAAGATGAGGTCAGAGATCATTGTTTCATTCACCTTCGTAAAGGACTGTAATCATCTCAAATTGAATAGCTTCCCATCTGTCCTGTATCTGATGTGTACGCAAACACTACTGCCATGCATAACGTTAGAAAGCATGGCAGCAAATATCATACTGAATAGTGTTGGGGGCAAGCACACATCCCTGTTTGACACCGTTTGTGATGGGAAAGGGTTAAGAAGGTTCTCCATCATTCAATACGTGAGCCATCATACCTTCATGAAACTGGCGGACAATTGAGGTGAACTTATCGGGACAACCAAATTTTGCAATAATTTTCCATAGTCCATCCCTACTGACAGTGTCAAAGGCCTTGGTCAAGTCAATAAATGTTGTGTACAGGTCAATGTAATGTTCCTGGTATTTCTCCTGAAGTTGGCGTGCGGCAAATATCATATCGACTGTCTCGCAGCCTGCTCAGAAACCACACTGACTCTGGGAGTAAGTCCTGCGATTTGAGATGAACAGAAAAGCGGTTGAGCAGGACTCGAGCCAGGATTTTTCCTGCAATAGATAATAGGGAAATTCCCCTATGGCTACCACATGATTGATGATTTCCCTTTCACTTGTATATGTGAACGATGGTGGCATCTTTCAATTCCTGTGGTATCTGTTCTTCATCCCAGATTGAGTGGAAGAGATCTGTTAGTCTCTGCAGCAGCATGCTGCATCCAGCTTTATAAATCTCAGCAGGAATAGCATCTGATCCAGGGGCTTTACCGCTGGACAGTAGACTGGCTGCTTTCTTGACCTCTTCCACACTGGGTGGAAGGTCAAGTCTGACACTGAGTGTAACTTGCAGTATGCTTGCAATGGCCTAGTCATTGACAATGACAGTTGATGGATAATTTAAGATGTTAAGATGGCATTGAAGTGTTCTGCCCAGCATTCCAAAATCTGCGTTTTTTTTCAGTGAGCAATACCATGCCATCAGCATTTAGGACCGGTAATGATTGGTTAGATTGAGGGCCATAAATCGCTTTCAGGGCATCATAAAAGCGCTTTGAGTCATTTCTGTCTGCATATCTCTGTATCTCGTCTGCTTTATTGCTGAACCATGCATCATGCATCTTCTTGAGCTTATTCTAGACAACTCTGCTTATATTGGTAAAGGCTGCCTTTCTGGATGTTGAGGAAGGGTTGCTTTGAAAGTCTCTGTGCAAGCGATATTTTTCAGCCAGCAGTGTTTTAATATTTTCATCATTCTCATCAAACCAGTCATGGTTCTTGTGTGTTGTACATCCCAGGCTCTCAGAGGCTGCAGAGTACACAATGTTCTTCATAGTGGCCCATTTTTCCTCTATGGTGGTTTGACCAAGCTCAACGTCCCTGAGACGGCTGTCCAAGTCCCTTGAGAAGCTCTCTGCAGTTGCTTCACTTTTAATTTTTGTGATGTTGAGCCTCTTCATGGGTTTCTGACTCTGGCGTCTTCGCTTGGGCTGTATGTTAAGGTTGAGTTTTGATACAATCAGCCTGTGGTCAGTCCAGCATTCGGCACCACACATGGCCTTGGTCACTCTCACGTCACATCTGTCACTCCTTCTCGTGACGACATGATCAATGAGATGCCACTGTTTGGAGCAGGGGTGCATCCATGTTGTTTTATTTTGAGTGGGTAGGCGAAACATGGTGTTCGTGATGGACAAATCATGTGTAGCACACAGGCTGAGTAATAGGAGCCTATTACTATTACATTTGCCTATGCTATGTTTTCCAAGTATTCCATCCCAGGTGTTGTGGTCAGTGCCTACTCTGGCATTGAAGTCGCCGAGAATAATAAGTTTCTCAGATTTAGGAACTGATGAGATAATAGAGATAAGTTTGTCATAGAACTTTTCTTTTCTTTCCTCAGGGTTTGTCATTGTTAGGGCATATACACTGATCAGTGTGGCACTTCTGTTGCTTCCTAGTGGGACATGAAGGGTCATTAGGCGATCGTTAATGTCCTTAGGAGATTTGACAAGTTTACGTACGATATGAGATTTAATGGCAAATCCAACGCCAGCCTCAAGCCGTTCCTTGCTGTCTCGCACACTCCAATAAAATGTGTAGCCACCTCCAGTTTCAGTAATCTGACCTTCTTCTAGTAGTCGATTCCCACTTAGGGCTGCTTTATCAACATTATATAGCGTGCCAGTTCTTTGGCCACAAGTGCAGTCCGTCTTTCAGGTCTGTGGGCCAGGGTATTGGCGAGTAGTATTCTTACGTTCCACGTGCCGAAGGGAAGCACCGTCATATTTTTCTTTCTTTTTTTTTGTTCGAACACATGATTGGGATACCCTCCAGCCTTGTCAATATATTTGCCCTCAGGAACATTATAGAGCAGTGCTCAGAAGGGCAGAGATAGCTGTACATTAACTTTGTTGATTTTGAAAGGGCTTTCGACAGCGTGCACGGGGACAGCCTGTGGAGGGTTCTGAGGGCTTGTGGAGTTCCCGGCCGCATTGTTTCTATCATAGAAGGCCTCTATTCTAACTTTACGTGCAGTGTTGTATCGAGTAATGTAGCTTTCGAGGTGAGGGCAGGGATGCCCATTGTCAACAACATTATTTCTGACAGTCATGGATTGGGTGGTGCGCCAGGCGACGGAGGGCGGTCCATGAGGAATTGGATGGACAGCGTTTTCTGCACTGGGGGATTTGGGGTGTGCAGATGACATTGCACTGCTCGCACATTCACATCAACACATTCAAGACAAAACCAATAGACTGAATAGGTATGGCCAGCAGGTTGGTCTGAGCGTCAGTTTGAAGAGGACAGAGGTCATGACACTGAATGTGGGCAATCCTGAGCCAATAACAGTGGAGAGCCAGAAGTTGGAACAGACAGACACATTTGCTTACCTAGGAGGCATGGTGACACCTGACGGCGGAGCAGGCGGGTACATTAACAGCAGAATGAATAAAGCGAGAACAGCCTTTGCTGTTCTCAACAACATTTGGAAGTCTTCCCAGTACAGCACAGACACCGAATTAAGACTGTATGAGAGTTGTGTACTTTCTGTGCTTCTATATGGTGCGGAATGTTGGAGAGTAACAGAGAAGGAAATGTCGAAACTGTCCTCCTTCCACACAATCTGCCTAAGGAAAATTCTCAGAATCTTTTGGCCAAACACCATCAGCAACCAAGAACTACTTATTCGGAGTAACCAGAGGGCATGCACACCATCATAGCTGGCAGACACTGGAGTTGGGTTGGCCACGACCTCAGAAGGGACCCTGATACCATCAGAAGAACAGATATGCTAAGGTACACCGAGGGAAAGCGAAAGAGAGGCCGACCAAAAACAACTTGGCGGAGAATTGTGGAAGCTGAGATGCAAAGAATGAACCACAGTTGGGGCACTGTACGAAGGATGGCCGCCGACCGAGCAAAGTGGAATCAATTTGTTGCTGCCCTACAAGACGCCACCAGGCGTGATGGCCGCTGACTGCTTTGACGGTTGGTGGTTATGGATCAAAGAAAGAAAGAATGTTAAGCTGGTCAGAGTAGGCTGAAGCAGGCTATGTTCAGGGCACCTTTTCTAGCTGCTTCCTCATGCCATGGAGGTGAGCTTAGTGATCCTAAAGAGGGCTGCTCAGTAACTCAGTGGGCTGCCGGATCTCGCCGCTGCTTCAAAGTTCCAGCGAGAAACGACCCTATGGCCTGAGCCACCTGTGTGCAGGATTGTGCCTGCAGCTTGAGTGTATCTACACTTTCTGGTTTGCCACTCACCCATCGCCACAGGTCTTTGAGTGTAGTGTCTGTATGTTTCTGTCTGAAGCTGTGACTTGCGCTGTAATTGGATTTAAGTGAGGAAGAGTTCCGCTAATCGTCATCCTCACTCTCTCCTCCTGAATTATCTGGTCCAGTGGCAAGATATCATAGAGACAACTGGAGACAACACAGATGCAGTGGACGACCAGGGCGTTCTAAGTGTCTCGTCATGCTGTTTGCATTCCACACTGCGCTGCTGGTAGTTGCCTTCATATCCACTGAGTCAGCTGGTGGCTTCGTCCGCATAGTCCACCAAATCCAGATAGTGTAGTAACTTGTTTAAATGATGAGGTTGACACCTCATACAAAACCTCATATCAGTCACCTTGTACAACATGTCAGATAGTGTGATTTGTTTTAATGATGAGGTTGACACCCCATACAAAACCTCGTATCAGTCACCTTGTACAACATGTCAGATAGTGCAGTAATTTGTTTAAATGATGAGGTTGACACCCATACAAAACCTCATATCAGTCACATGGTACAACATGCCAGATAGTGCAGTAGTTTGTTTATATGATGAGGTTGACATCCCATACAAAACTTCACATCAGTCACATGGTACAACATGCCAGATAGTGCAGTACTTTGTTTATATAAAGAAAGTTGACACCCCATACAAAACCTCATATCAGTCACCTGGTACAACATGCCAGATAATGCAGTACTTTGTTTATATGATGAGGTTGACATCCCATACAAAACCTCATTTCAGTCACCTGGTACAACATGCCAGATAGTGCAGTAGTTTGTTTATATGATGATGATGTTGACACCCCATACAAAACCTCATTTCAGTCACCTGGTACAACATGCCAGACAGTGCAGTAGTTTATTTATATGATGAGGTTGATACCCCATACAAAACCTCATATCAGTCACCTTGTACAACATGTCAGATAGTGCAGTAGTTTGTTTATATGATGAGGTTGACACCCCATACAAAACCTCATTTCAGTAACCTGGTACAACATGCCAGACAGTGCAGTAGTTTATTTATATGATGAGGTTGATACCCCATACAAAACCTCATTTCAGTCACCTGGTACAACATGCCAGATAGTGCAGTAGTTTGTTTATATGATGAGGTTGACACCCCATACAAAACCTCATTTCAGTCACCTGGTACAACATGCCAGATAGTGCAGTAGTTTATTTATATGATGAGGTTGATACCCCATACAAAACCTCATATCAGTCACCTGGTACAACATGTCAGATAGTGTAGTAGTTTGTTTATATGATGAGGTTGACACCCCATACAAAACCTCATATCAGTCACCTTGTACAACATGTCAGATAGTGCAGTAGTTTGTTTATATGATGAGGTTGACACCCCATACAAAACCTCATATCAGTCACCTGGTACAACATGCCAGATAGTGCAGTAGTTTGTTTATATGATGAGGTTGACACCCCATACAAAACCTCATATCAGTCACCTGGTACAACATGTCAGATAGTGTAGTAGTTTGATTATATGATGAGGTTGACACCGCATACAAAACCTCATATCAGTCACCTGGTACAACATGTCAGATAGTGTAGTAGTTTTTTTATATGATGAGGTTGACCCCCCATACAAAACCTCATATCAGTCACCTTGTACAACATGTCAGATAGTGCAGTAGTTTGTTTATATGATGAGGTTGACACCCCATACAAAACCTCATATCAGTCACCTGGTACAACATGCCAGATAGTGCAGTAGTTTGTTTATATGATGAGGTTGACACCCCATACAAAACCTCATATCAGTCACCTGGTACAACATGCTAGATAGTGCAGTAGTTTGTTTATATGATGAGGTTGACACCCCATACAAAACCTCATATCAGTCACCTGGTACAACATGCTAGATAGTGCAGCAATTTACATGCCCAAACCAGGCAAGATTTCGACGTTTCACTACTGACAAAAGTGGTTCTTGGTTGATATAGTTTGTTTAAATAACAGTATATACTGGGGCCTGAGGAAGGAACTTGTCCTCCCAAGTGGCCTCTAGATATAGAGGTTAGCTGCGAATAGTGAATCAGCATGAACCAAAACAGGTGGTTGTCACTGAGGGTGAGGTGGGGATATTTATAAGGGACAGCTGTCTGTATCAAATCACCTCTGAAGCTTTATGATGTGACAACCAGCGAGATGGAGGTGCTTTATATATTCTGACAACTACAATATAATTTATTCTGGAAGAAATAAATATGAAAGAGGGGTAGGCATAATATTAGATGCAGAAAGAGCAAGAACAGTAAAGGGATTTTAGGCAATATCAAATCGAGTCCAGTTAATTAAATTGAGTGGTAGATCAATTGATATCAATTTATAGAAATGTATGTCCCAACAGCAGATAGTACAGAAGAAGAAACTGACACATTTTACAATGAACTTGAGATGACATTGACTCAGTGTAAATATCATGAGACAACTGTTATACTTGGAGACTTCAATGTAAAGTTGGAAATAAAAAGTTGATGTGACTGGTGGTAATGGCCTTGGAGAAAGAAATGAGAGAGTTGACAGACTGATAGATTGGACAAGAATGCATGATATGTTAGTAGGAAACACCTGGTTTAAACAGCATCCTAGATGCATCTGGACATGGAAAAGTCCAGCGAACAATGTTCTTAATCAGATTGACTACACAATAATATGCGGGAGATTTAGAAATCAGTGAAAACTAGGCCAGGTGCAGACTGCAACAGCGACCATGTTCCAGTAATAGGAAAACTTAAAATAAAATTGAAAAAAGTAAAGCGAGCTTTAAACAATATCAAGTTAAACCTAGCCTTACTTAAGTCAGATAAGGAAATGAGTGAAAGATACAACATTACAATACAGAATAGGTACAATGCAATAGAAAAAAATACAAAGTATAGACGACCAGTGAGAACTGCTAAAGGAATCAAACATCAAAAGAAACAAAACCAGAAGTAAAGAGGACTGCAAAGAAGAAGTGGATGACAGATGGAATTTTAAAACTGATGGATGTAAGAAGAAAGAAGAAGCAAGATAACGTAGAATTTGACAGACTAAATAAGGAAATAGTAAACAAATGTAAAATTGCAAAAGAAGCATGGCTAAATCAGAAGTGCAGAGAGCTTGAAGTACAGAACAGAAAAGACATAAAATCTATGTACAAGCAAATAAATGGGTTAACAGGCAGAAGAATACAGTCACTGGCTGTTTGAAATCAAAAGAAGAAGCATTCTTAATGGGTCATGAGAACATGATAGAAAGGTGGACAGAAAACATCAAGGAACTGTATGATGATGAAAGACCAGATTTGAATGATCAAGACGGCTGTGACCACTAGACTCTTCTGCAACATCTTGTCATTAACAACATTTAGTAATGACGATGAAAAACATGAAGAAAGTGATGAAAATGGTGATAATGTGTCAATGGAATTGGTTTAAAGATGAATGTTAACCCACTATGTTTAGGATTAAATTTTTGTGGTACATATTATGTTCAGTTGATGTTGATGGATGTGGAATGTTTCTGGTGGGTGGTGTGGTGCATCAAAGACTGACAAGGGCAGAGTCAGTGAGGTCAGGCTTACGGATGACCAACAGGTGGGTGACTATGTAGATAACAACATACGCAAATGTTAAAGGGTTCTGGCATACTTGAACAGACTGGAGCCACACACCACAACAAACATAGGAGTCAGGAACGTTGAAACTCCTGATAACGTTATACACTGTTTATTCACTACACAGTCATGTAGACATCATGGTAATACGGTTCACATCAAGTCATGGAGCATCGACAGTTCATAATATACGCATACAGAATAAACAGTACATTAACAAGCCATAATATCCAAGGCTTTGAATCAATATGAATGTAATATCTCTCAATCTTCACTTGAATACACAGTACATTAACAAGCCATAATATCCAAGGCTTTGGTATCAATATGAATATGATATCTCTCAATCTTCACTTGAATACACAGTAAATTAGTAAGCCATAATATCCAAGGCTTTGAATCAATATGAATATAATATCTCTCAATCTTCAATAACGTACATTCTGGAATTATCAAATATTCCTTTCACAAAAATATATTCTGGAACACACTAGCAAAATGGTAAACGTCCACTTCCAAGCTCTGCCAGAAAACGTACTGTCACGAAAAAATCAGCTGCTCTCAAAACAGCTCAGTAAACATTCATTCAAGCGCGAACTCGCAGCTTGAGATGTGAGCTGAATTCATCCGCCTTTCCCCCCAAACTATTTCATAGAACATTCGACCAGTTTCTTTATCCTATCTTTAAACGAAGTAACAACTGGACAGGTAACAGTTTAAATATTACTGAGCATACAAACCCCCCAACTAAAAAATTCTCTCATCACGCAGAGCGTGTTTACTAGCGTGACAAAAATCCGACCCGTACATTCCAGTCTTTAACACTTAACTCCCCTTCATTAAAATATGACTTAACATACTACACCGACCCCTGGGGGGAAAGAAAAATGATATGATCATTTTTTTTTTTTTTGGAAAAAAATTACATCGAACAAAAAACATTGAGGTCGATGCAATCATAATATCTACACATAAGTTAAGTCATGTTAAAAAAAAAAAAAAAAAAAAGGGAAAAAAGTAAGGGTAAAAAAAAAAAAAAAAAAAAAAAAAAAAAAAGTGAAGTATTGAAAGATAATGAGATAAGCATATGAAGATCAACAAATCCAAAGAAATATGAAGTATATCAAGTATAGACTAGCTATGCCATCATGAGTGAAAAGTGAAAAGACCAGATGAAGTACAAGAAGAATGAGCAGCAATGAAATAAAGCAATGCAATAAGAATAACCAAAAAAAAAAAAAAACAATGATATATCATGGTAAACAATAAGTTAAACAATGCATATCTATACCAAAGGACAAATAACTAGTTACCATTTAAAAATAGCATAATGTGCATGATAACCAAGTTAATAAACTTATAAAATACCAATGATGAACTTATGATAAGCATCAATATTAATCATATCGCTATGCATAGTTACCCCTAGCGCACAATCAAGCACTGGGCAAAGAAAAAATACATCACAACCTCAGAAAAAACACTTTTCAATGTACTAATATCGCTATACATAGTTACCCCTAGCACACAATCAGCGCTGGGCAAAGAAAAAATACATCACAATGTCAGATTAAATGAAACAAAGAAATAAGAAAATATAAGTGAATTAAAAAAACAAAATGCAGAGTTGTAAATTTTAAATACCTGAAGCCATGGAGAAGCAAGCTAGTAATGTGTATCTCCTTTTTTGATGTAATATTAACCATAAAACTTCCTTCCTTTCAGATCTCAGCTGTTGACTGCTGCAGAGATAAGGTTGTTGTAGCTTGCAGTCCTTCGTAATGCCAGAATATAGCTATTATTAATTCTTCTCAGGCCTTAGTATCTATAAATGCTGTGCCTAAGTTAACAGAGTTCACCTTTTTTGAATGGCTAAATGCACTCTGATATACCAACAGTCTACATTGAGAGAAACATGCCTCACCGCAAAAAGGCAAAACCCACAAAGGAAAAAAGGGATAAAACCTACTTTGACGGAATTCCAAATTTTGTAACAAAAAATCGTAACAGCCTTACACATAAATCTTTAAATTCCTTAGTTTTCCTGAGAAGTTATTTTATAAAAAAAAAATAAAAAAAATAACGATAAAGTAAATCTTCTAGATTACAAAGTTATCCAAAAGTTTAAATTGTGTTAATTCTAGTACACCTTAGAATAAAACATATTTATGATTAAATACATCACGTTATTTTAAAAAATCATAAATTGTATTATTTTCTTCACTTTAATCCTTATGGCAATGATAATAGATTTTAAAAAGACAAAAAAAAAGTTTTTTTTTTTCTTCTTTTTTTTTTAAATATCTGGATCCTGGGGAAATGCCTCAAAGTTCTTCTCAACTCCAAGGAAATATAAATTTGGGGAAAACCAGAACCACTTGTATAAAACTCAATATTAGCAAAACTGGTGAACGGATCAAGCTGAAATAGTTTGTCTCAACAACAGTATTTACCTCAGTATTAGCAGCACAGGTGACTGGTTCAGGTTAATGGTTGATATAGTTTGTTCTCAACAAACAGTATTTACCTCAATATTAGCAGCACAGGTGACAGGTTTCAGGTTAATGGTTGATATAGGTTGTCTGAACAAAAGTATTTACCTCAAATTAAGCAGCACATGTGACAGGATCACATTGATATAGTTTGTCTGAATAACTGTATAAACAACATCATACCTCAATATTAGCATCAGGGATGGCAGGTTCATATTTATTGCAGTCTCCATTACACTCCTGTTTACACTGCTCACAACCTGGATTTTGATTACAGTACTTGATACATTTTTTCACGATTACACACCACACAAATACATTTGGTAAAAGCGGTAAAGTTCAAAATTCAAGAAGTAAAGCGGATCTCCAGAAGTTTTCAATGAAAATAAAGCAGATTTATGTTTGGGACTGAACTGTTTTCTATATTCCCCCTATGATGAAAATTTATTTTTTGTTTCCCTCTCTCTCACTACTCTTCTCTTCAGACTCACTCTACACTCAAATCATGCTCACTTTTCATACATTCACACACACACACAGAAAGAAGAGAGTGAGAAGAGAGAGAGAGGAGAGAGAGAGGAATGTAGAGTGAGGAGAGAGAGATTGGAGAGGGGAGGAGAGAGGAGAGAGAGGAGAGAGGAGAGAAGAGAGAGAGAGAAGGATGAGAGAGAGAGAGAGAGAGAGAGAGAGAGAGAGAGAGAGAGAGAGAGAGCGAGAGAGAGAGAGAGAGAGAGTGATACCTGCACATGTGGTTACTGTTCATACTCACAATCACTTGTAACACTAGGACCTGAACAAGTCAATCATTTTGATATTGGCTACATATGGAAACTGTTTCAATTTATAATTCCCTAGCTACTTAGCATGTTCTTGAGAGTGTTGAACAGCTTATATGTAAGTCTTTCACATTAGACATTTATCTGAAGCATACAGTAAAAAGTCTTTATAATTTGCTGTGTGGGGGTTTTCTGTCAGTGGTAAGCTAAATAATATATGCAACATGCAAAACCATACATACACACAGGACAAAAAAAAAATTAATGTATGATGTTTTAAATACATTTTATGAATTACATGCCTCCTTTGGAGACAACCTAGCCATGTGGATCTCAGAATAAATACATCACTACGGCAAGTATTTAGATCAGCAATCCCTAACAATCACTGGTAAGAGTGGACCAAAGCATGGCTAATGAAGATAAATGAAGGGAAAAACAACAAAGGTTTCAATGTTTTCCCTCTCAAATAAATCCACAGAACTCAAAATTAATGACTTAAATGGGAACATCGGCTAGGGTGGGGGTTTCCTCACTGCTAGAGTAAAGGGCAGAACCATTGCTGAACATAGTGGGGGGCTTACACAATAACAACCTCCAGCAATGAGAATGGAGGTAGAGGGTGGTTACTGCTGCCTTAAGATGGCTGTCTGAGACTTTTATTAACAAAGGCCAAAGTTACACGTTATTGTATCAGACTCACCAACCATGCTTCAAAAAGTCCCCAAACGGATGGCTCCAAAATAATGATGATAAGTGGAAAACCTCCATAGAAAAGCCATTGAATTTTCACGAACTGATACGGTCCAATCTACTGTCTATACTGGTCATGCAGGGTTTTTACACGGCTCAAATGGCAATGAAAGAGCGCTGACAGACTAGCTTAAAGAGCACCCCCATAGAAGGTGCAAGATTGGACATGGAATAAGAGAGAAATACTGAGGGCAATTCATGCTCGCCTATTAGAGAATGACAGTGCAATCGAAGTGCAATCGTATGAATCATCAAGGCGACTGCTGGAATTTAGCATCAAATGTAAGACTCATCAGAGATGGACATTTGAGAGGACAACATCCGGCATGTATACAACCAATTGTGCACAACATTCATACCCTTGGACACTGAGCACTAATGCCCAGAGTGCAATGATGTCAAATCAAATCTCCAGATTAAACAATAATACAATAAATGGGAAACAACCCCTACAATCTTGATGAAAACCCAAACGAACTACAAACTTACCTTAGGCATTACCTTCCAGACTTTTTGTCGATTGTTGCCCGACTTGGAAAACCCCAGATTGAAAAGAAAAGAAACAGGACATGAGCACAGCAGAGATTGGCAATCATGAAAATCACTTTTGATGACAGGGGGTTGGGGAAGTGGACGAGAGAGTACTAAAGAAGCAAGAATGGGGCAAGTGAGAATTAATTTACTTAGTCCTAGAATATGGCATTGCAGCATGGTCAACAGCAGCTAAGTCAAACTTTGATACCATAAACAAAACCCCAAAATAAGCAATGAGAATTATACTGGGGGGCATTGAAGTCAAAACCAATTGAAGAGCTGGAAAAAGATTACATACCTCCAGCCCAATGGAGGATAGAGGAGATAGCAGAGCCCAGCAATAAGCTGAGAAATTCAGGAGGCTGAATAGACCACCCCATGTACTAGAGAATAAAATGAAGTTGGAAGGAGAGAGACTGAAGTTCTGATAAGCAACTTTGTTTTTATAAATAGTGAAAAACACAGATGAGAGCAGATTCATACAATATCAAAAGCTACACTCCCCATCTACACTTTGGAGTTAAGCTACCAGTCTGGAAACAACATCCAGCACTTCCCAGCAGAAACAGGATAAACATACCAGGTATTGAGAGAAAGTTGCCAGAATGAAACAAAAAAGAAGAAAGTCCAAACAGATGACATCATTACCCATATAACACCCCCCCCTGGATCCATGCATATTTACAGATGGAATCAGCAAACGGAATATCACGCTAACAAATGTAACAGAAGATGAGGGTGGAGGAGGTCTTTTCTCAGCATAAGTTAATTCAAAACATACAAAAAAAAAGCTGTCCAGTTTACAACAACAGGAAAATTATTGAGATGCCTTGGAAACTGCAGCAGAAGTCCTAATGACAGAAGAGGGCTCATAGAAAAACAAGTAGCTTTCTTCTCAGATGCCTGTCAGTAATTACAGTGCTTGCAGAAGAATCAAAAAATAATGCTGACCTGGGATGACCCTATCTGTGTCAGCAATTCAAAAGAGTTGTGATACAGTGTGGATCCCTTCTCACTGAAACATTTCCAGAAAATGATGAGGCTCACAGGACTGACAAAGGAAGGGGTAAAGCTACCCTCAACTTGACTCAAAAGTATGAATTTGCGAAGAGGCTAAGGAGCTTTATCAAAAGCATAGATACTGAAAGCAAGTGGAAAGCAGAGCCACCAGGTCACAATAAAAAAGATGTGTATTACCAGAAGCTCAGCAGAAGTGAAAAAGGGGTAATCTTGTCAGAATTTTGTTACAGGTCACAACAGATTGGGATACCATCAATTCAACAAGTTAAAGAGTATGAACTTCTGGTGAATGTAACTGTGGCACTGATGTAATAAATGATGAACATCTACTTCAAAGTTGGCCAACATATGAGCAACAGAGAGAAAGCGGATATGGCCATCACCAGTTAAAACCATTTCTCAAAAAGCTGTACAGAAGATATCAACAGCCTCAAACTGACCACTGCTTTCTTTGAAAAAACATATTCAAGCTGAGGGTGAACAAAAGAAGAAGTTTTTCATGCACATACATAAAGGATTTTTTTGTAATACATTTTTTTATGACATTTTTCAGTACAGAATATATTTATGTCGAAAACTTTGAACTTACTCAGTAAACTGTCTCCAGTAGGTAATGTGGAAAGGATGCCTTTATTCTCCCGTTTCTTCAGAAATATGAACTGCCTCCTCATCTTTTCTTTCTTTTCTTCACTGTGTGTCCCTGAACACAAAAGACTGTACTTATTCATGTTTTGAAACAAAACATTTTTGTCTTAAACATGCGTCACAATTTGATAACTGCAAATGATAATTGTTTCTGTAACATTAAATCACTTATCTCAAACTATGACACTATTGTCATATAAAAATGTATTTATCTAAATTCTGAACAATATTTCATTCATATTTTTGTAATAAGAATTTGTGCACCTCATGATATTTTTTTATTTTGTTGTTTTAAATAAGAGTGTCAACATTGATTCTGTGCTTTAAACAAAAATTAAAAATTATAGATCACTTCCTTTTCTCTACTGTTTGTATGTATGCTATTTGATCCTGACAAAGTTCCATGCAGTCATAACATAAGATCAAAAAGAAAAACTCACTATAAATTCTGTATTTATTTCTTGTTTTATTTTTTTGATCCAGGAATGGAATCGTTTTTTTCCATATTTCTTGCGCTCTGAAAAAAAAAAAATTATTTATGTTAAGAAATCCTACATGGTAGCACACTGGAGCTTTCTGCAGTTCCAGTTTTCTATGGAGGCTTCATATTTTGTTAAGGAGTGCAAACAAAAAATAAATGATGAATGAAACCCGTTGAGTGCTTAAAGATGTTACTTGGTGAATTTAAAGATTAACCTCAAGACACCACTCATTTTATTTTTTATAATCAGATAGAAAGCTAAGAAATTTTCTTTTATTTGGCCTGGTGATTCTGGGATTAATGAATTAATGTATGGTCATACATTATGTTGTTTAAAAAAAAAATTAGCAATTAAGCGCAACTGGTACACATGAAATATTAAATAGTAAGGTTTTCTTAGAGCTTGAAACTGTTGAAAGAGATTTTGTTAAAATTGTTAGTTTCTTGGGAGGGTTTATTAGAGATGTATATATTTCATGATACTGTATCTCTGTTTGGCCATTTTCCATATTGGGAATATATATTCCAATCCCCAATTTTGCCATCCTCTCCCTTGGATCCCCATCTGGTGTATACAGTGAAATAATTGTCCTTTGATATTTGTTTGTATATATTTGATTCGTTATTGTGTTTTTTAATATTTTCTATATTATTTGCTTTCTTAAGTTATTCAGCAAGGATTGTAGTCCATGCCTGGTTTCTTTATCTCCCAGGGTGGAACCTCTGGTTTGTATTCACGACTGTTATTAATTGATGTAATTAAAGTACCCTGGAGAACAATGTCCTTCATACACTTCCATTCTGTTGGGTATCTATTAGTATTTTATTGGATTGACCTTGAGTTGCTAGTTGACATCTGGTAAAAATCTGTATATGCTGGGTGAGAGGTGAGATTTATCTAACACAACTTTGTTCATGTAATTAAGTCCTTAACTCCTTTCCCTGTAATTTAAGGGCTCTTTAGAATTCCTAAAGCCACTGATTGACTACAGCCCCCTTTGGATGTTGATCCGATTTGCATTGCTATTGTGTAATAAGCTTGATGCTGAAGTATACTGTTGGTCTAATCTGTGTGCAAAGCATATTATACTTCCATAATCTATTTTTCCTCTAATAAAAGATTTATAAAACATTGGTGCACTATCTCAGTGCTGGCACCCCCATCCATTTACCTTTCAAACATCTTAAAAAGTAGGTCAATCCACTCTTGCATAGACTCCACTTGTTTATCCTATGTGTTTATTTCAGTTTCAGCTGCTGATCCAATGATATAAAAAATAAATTGTGTCATAGTTTTGTTGGCAGATGATGTTGCTATGTGGAGAACTGGGAAAAACCTGCCAAAATTAAATAAGGATCTGCAAAAGCAAATAAATATATATGTAAGTATGTAAATGGATGATACAATGGTGATTTCAAATACTGAAAATGCAAACTCAACGTTGTGTTTTTTTAGGAAGCCATATTGTTTTAATTTATTCTTGTTGCAGTAAAATGCTAAGTAGACCGTATTTTTTGTTTTTGAGTACTAGATTAATCTTAGAATTGGTTAATAAATAAGTTTGATTATTAAATAATTTATAATTGATTAATACTATAATAATTTATCATTTGTCTGGTTAAACAGATAGCTGTTGTCAATTTAGTTATGAAAAGGAAAGCAATAGGCCAAATAGCCATTGTGCTTTTTCGTACATGTTTTTTGTCGTCAAGCAGTAGAAGGTAGAATAGAAATAAAGCAGTGGTATTAAGTCAAAATTTTAGGTCAATATAATCATCACATAATTCAGAAAAGGTCTTACTAAAACAGCAAACATGCCTACAATGACCAGATCGCAATCATACAAAGGTAAAAGGTTGGTCGGGGAGTGGTTCGAAAGGATAAAATTAGAGCCAGCAAGCACAATAGCAAAACAAAAAAATTAGAATGAAAACATTAGGACCAGATAGAATAAAGACCAAAGCAAAAACCATCCAAAATAAAAGGGAATAAAAGTAAGACTAAAAGTCACCAATGCCAAGACCATTTCCACAGAGAATGCGGAACTAAAGTTGATTCCAAAAGAGAACAAAGATGGTCATGGGAGCCAGATCTTGTATAAAAAGGTCACACAAAATGGCGGGTGAGGTTGCAAAAAGCTTAAGGCACTGGGATGATATAAAATTCAAAAAGCAATACTGCAACAAGTGATACGCAAGAAAGAGGTAACCACAATCAACAAAAATAATGGTCATGCATTTATTACACCAAATAAAAGTATCAGAGCAAAAACATATAATAGAGCAACTAAGTAAGCAACCAAACACAGTACCTCTAGATCTTGACATTAAAGTAAAAATAGAAATAGTGGAGCGAAGGAAACCAAAAAAATGTGTAATAAAAGGGGTGAATACCAACTTTTATGAAGAAGTGATGAATACATCTCAGACGAAACACTGAAGTTGGCGGTAGAGAGAAGAAAAATGAAGTCCAAAAAAGATACAGAAAATCAGGAGTTGTACAAGGAATACACAAAGCAGATTAAAAAACGAGTCAGACAAGACAAACAACAATACATAAACGACACCTGCAGGAAAATAGAGGAAATGCGCGAACAGGGATTGAGTAAGAATATGTTTTCTGAAGTAAGAACATTGAAAAACAGCAACTTTAAATCATCACCTCGAGCAATAAACGACAAGAAAGGCGACACTCTAACAGAACGTAAAGATATTCTGAACAGATGGAAGGAGTACTGTCAAGAAATGTATACGGAAATAAACAAAGCGGCAGATAACAACGTCATGAATGAAGCGGAACGTGAACCAGAACCTACCATAGAGGAAGTCCGGAATGCAATCAAACACTTAAAAAGTGGAAAATCTCCTGGTTGTGATGAAATAACAGCTGAAATGATACAGGCATGGCCAGTATGCCAGGAAGAGAAGCAAGCGCTCGGTATATACCATGCATTGTGCTGCAAGATCTGGCGAAGCGGAATTTGGCCCAAGGAATGGAAAAGATCAATTTACATACCCTTGCCAAAAAAGGGCAACCTGAAACTGTGCACAAACTGCAGAACTATAGCTCTTATAAGCCATGCCAGCAAAATACTTTTACAAATCATAATGAAAAGGATGCAACAAAAGCTAGAAACAGAAATAAATGAAGTACAGGCGGGTTTTCGACCAGGTAGAGGCACTAGAGATCATATATTCAACATGAGGATCATCATAGAAAAGTGTAGAGAATTCAACGTTGACCTACATACTTGTTTCATTGATTACACAAAAGCTTTCGATTGTGTACAACATCAGCAGTTATGGGCTATTATGAAAAATATGGGATTTCCAAACCACCTTATACAACTCATCGCACTGCTGTACCAAGAACAACAGGCAGCCGTAAGAATAGAGGGGGAAACATCAGAATGGTTTGAAGTACAGAAAGGAGTAAGACAAGGCTGTACCCTTTCCCCTTACCTGTTTAACATTTATGCCGAGAATATCATGAGAAACGTAAGAGATGACCAAGAACACACAGAGTTTGACTCATTTAACATCGGCGGGTACCAGATCCCGGAAATCAGATATGCTGACGACACAGTCCTCCTATCGACCAACCCAGAAGGACTTGAACAATTACTTCTGTCCACCAAAAAACACAGCGAGGCCCAGAATCTATACCTAAACACCAAGAAGACCTAAGTATTGACAACAGACAAAGTAAAGACCAAACCAGAAATTGAAATTGATAACGAAGAACTGGAAAGTGTCAATGAATTCGAATACTTAGGATCAATCAATAACAGCTCTGGCGACTGTGCAGTAGAAATTAAAAGAAGACTTGCAATTGCTTCACATAAGGCATAATACAGATGAAAAACCTATGGCAAGGCACAAGCAAAGAAACAAAGTTACAACTGATCAGAGCATGTATATTCCCAGTAGCAACATACGGCTGCGAGACTTGGACACTCAATAAAACAGTTGCAAACAAGATTACATCATTCGAAATGAAATGCTACAGAAGGATGTTGAGAATACCCGGGACAGAAAAAAAGACCAACAGAGAAGTACTGCACTCACTAAACGTACAGGAACATTGGCTCCTAAATACCATCGCAATAAGGAAGCTGAAATTTTTCGGTCATATAAAAAGACATAATAGTCTGGAAAAAACAGTGATGGAAGGCATGGTCCCTGGAAGAAAGGGGAAGGGTCGACCTTGACGACCGGTGACCCAGGACATCAACAGAGAGTCCTGAACTTTCTTTGGCTGAGGCAGGTCGAACTGCCCAGAATCGGGATGCGTTTAGAGAAGCTGTAATGGAGACAAGGGTCAGGAAAGAATACGTCACATGATGATGATGAAAAGAAAGGGGAAACAGAAATCTGCCATGATGCTGCGGCATGTTGATAGAATAACATAAAGAGGGAATGTACTGCTCACTCATTTCCACAGTGTGAAAAATGCTACATCTAAGGCTATGTTGGCTGTAGAAATGAAAATCATCATGCTCTCAAAGTGCCATGAGCAGCTTAACTCTTTGACTCCATAGATTATTTTGCAGCACCCTAGATGCCAATGAATTATTTTTTGAAGAATATTGGATCTAAACATTGAATAGTATCCTGTCTTTTTAGTGTCAATTTTATGTTATCTTTTAGAAAGTGAACATGTACTATATTTATCATACTCACAGACTAGGGTCGGGCAAGTATTGAATAAGAATTGTAATATCACTAATCTTCTTTAGCGTAGTATTACCACAAGTTTGAAAGAATAGTGACTTAAAACCATTTTGCATGTAAACATTAAAATGCTTGGAGGATGTATCAGATCGCCGTTAACAAATTACTGTTAGTAGACAATAACAACTCATCCTTTTTAGTCTTAAAAGCATCAAGTTAATCAAGTAAAAAAACATTGCCCTAATGCCCCCACAATTAGACACATTTACTAAGGTAAGTGCAGAATAACACAGTAATAATCAAAATCAAACGATTACACTATTTAATATTGAAAATGGACCAGAAATGAAGAGAAATGTGCAATGGAACCTGTAGGGTATCAAAAAAGAAGTTTTGCACCCCTGCAGCAGAAGTCCAGAGGAACTAACAAATGTATCCTTACAAGAGACACATTTACACCCACAATTTGTAAGTATAGTGCAAGGGTTTTAAGATACTCAGTATGTGAGAAACATGACACAGTTAAAAATTATAGAATGGAAATATTTGAAACAATAAAACATAGGAAAGTATTGAGGGTCACAATATTAAGCCAACCAGACAATCTAAAATTGTTAAACATATAGGGTAAGAATAGCAATATAAAAAGATAAAGGTATATCAGCCATGAGCAGCCAAGACTGTAGCTCCAGAATCTCATGAGTAGGTGGATTCTCCTCATGATGCTTGGAGTGGATGTCATGCCGACAACTCCGGAAAGCACCTACTTGACTTTTATAGAAAACATTGGGCCTGTTATACAAATGATGGAAACAGCAATATGTCAATTCCACATGCTAAAGGGAGCAGATTCAGCAAGAAAGATAAGCATGACAACCAACAACCTAGCCAATACAAATTGGGAAGTGTTACAAGACACAAACTCAGACCATGTGCTCATTATAAAACCATGAATCAAAAGGTGTCTTAACCTAGGGACCAGAAAAAACATCGTTACAACTATAAAAAAAAAAAGCAACTGGAAGCTTTCCAATCAGAGCCTGGAATATAGGAAATTATAAAGACCTTGAATCAGATGATACGGAATTATTAGCAGAGACAATGACCAACGAAAGTCTTAAAAGAGGCATAAAATATATACCAAATACAAATACGCCAAAAGCACTTACAACCAATAAGCAACAAATAATAAAAAGGAAAAAACTCACAAAAATCATTGCTTGGTGAACCTATAAAGCTGCTCAGAAATTCATGATTAAAGAAAAATGCCCTTAAGAATATAGAAATACCAAACAGAAGAAAGACATGTAATGAAATATAAACATAATTCAAAATGAATAAAACCAGAATAATCTTCAAAGCTAAAGAAACTCACTGGAATTGAATTCTGGCAATCCACTTAGACCTAGCACACAAATTAAAGAAGTGTGGAAAAAACTTAAGGCAATTAAAAGGGATCAGTAGAAAATAATGAATGCCAGCGATCAAACTACCAAAGACAGCAGAATCAGATAAAAAAAAAAAGCTAAAGCTCCTTGCAAATATTTATTATAAAGTCATGCAAAAGTACAGTCCTTGAACAATGCAGAAATGAGAGAAAGAAGCTTATAAATGGATCTACCACGAAGAAATAAATGAAATACTCTTCCTTGCTGCTGATATAACAGAGGAATAAGTAAGCTTGTGCAATAAAAGAGAATTAATAATACTGGCCTCAATGGAATGGCATTCTTAGTTATCAAATCCTTAATAAAGAGGCACACAAAAAACAATAAACATAATGGCTTCAATGTATAACAACATCTGAAGTTTTAGAAAGATTTCCAAAAGCATGGAAAGTAGTCTATAATAGTACCCATCTTAAAACCTGATAAGAAAGACCATGCTGTGAAGCGCATATTGGCGATCTCCTACGCCCATCACAAGTAGTGTTCTCACATACATTTTTAATTCGTGACAAAAATAAAAATTATACGCTTAAATAACCTCCTTTTCGTTTGTATGCATTTGCTGCATATGTTTTACGCCTGCTGTGTCCTAGTAACAGGGACATGACTATTTTTTGAAACCAGTTCTGTCATCATCAGCTTTCAGCTTCCTAGGAGACCATTTCCAATCACCAAACTTGTGCCAAGGCTTTCTGTCAGATGCCATAACCTCAAAGTTTCCATGTCACATTTGTTCCTTCCATGTCTGATCTTAACTGAACTCCCCCATACTTTTTTTGTGGCTTCAAATTTATACACGATGGAGAACAGGCCCAACGCCTCCTTTTAGGCCATGTATGGCAGGTTAGACTGCATGGATTCTTTTCTCCTTTATTTAGGCCCCACTAAAACTTATTACTTAGGCGTTCCCCTTCTACAGTGAAGTGTAGAAGGTGTTCAAGATAGATATCGCCAAGACAAGTCCAATTCGGCTGATCCTTCCGCCTGGCCTGGGTTCCATGCTATTCCGCGGTCCTTCAAAAGATTGACTAAAGTTGTGCCCTCACAGTGGACTCGGGGTCGTCCTGAGGACCTGGATCCATGGCCTCTTTGTTTCCCATACCTTGACAGAGTAGCCCGATCTTTTTCCCATTCCTGCAGACATGATCCCAAACAATCTTAGGTGGACGGGTTCTACTTGGGTCTACAAGGGGTGTGAGTTTAGCCCTATGACGTATCGTCTGGTTGCGGACCATGGTCTCTTCTTGTGACTGTCAACCACCTTCCTCAGAGACCTCATTTCTGAGGTGTGGATCTGACTTTTGTGGCCTCACTAAAACACAAGTGATTAAGTTTGTAACGACTACTTATTTTTATGAGCAGTAATCGTAATCCAGTAGCTATATTTCAAAATCTGCAATAACAGCATGGAATAAACATTAATGGTGGAAATAATCCTTCAACACTGGCTACAGAAACTTATGTTTACAAAATAAAAAATTTTAATCAAATGCTTTATGACTACAAAAATGTATTCTTAAAATCCGCACACTCACCTTAACAGTACCCTTCCTGTTTTTATTCCAGCAGTTACATCTGGAAATTTTTAGCGGGAGACCTTTTTCTTTGTGGTTACTAGAAATAAGTCAACTGAAACTAACGGAATGCTAAAAATACGGCAGGCATTTAATAAGTGAGCTACTAAACTTGAAGCTCATTATATTATTATAACAATGTGTGTAGAATATTCAATACTTCTTATTTGAATACAGCGAATAATTGTCTATAAATATTTGCATCACCCATTTCCGGGTTCACTCTCATAAGAGCATAGGCCTTGCAACAGATTTAATACAGGCCTGTTTCCCATGCCATCTACTCAAATCTGTCCATGTCCGCTTTTCACCCCCCTTTCAGTGTACATTTGCAATTATCTTCTCCACGGGGCTTCAGTCGCCCGGTAACGGTCTTAACCTTGAGAATTACAGAACAAGGACTAGCATGGTATTATATCTACAAGGTGCCTTCAACTGTCTGGACATACACACTTGCAAGGCCGTTCTCATTCCAGACTGGTGGGATCTTATCATCCCTAAAATAAATCTAATCTTCTTATTCTAAGGAGGAACCCATGTAATTAAAGTCAGTTACCGCTTGGTTCTTGGTTTTTGGTGTTCTCCATCGTCCAGAGTCATAAGATAGGACCTGATTTGTCCATTAATAGCTAGACTGCCCTTTGTAAATTTCCGGTGTTTTGTGTGGTGTGGGTCGCACTAGTGACACCGTCACCGAAGCCATCATTTTGGGTGAGGCCTAGATGGGCAGGGAGGATATTGTGATTCGCTTGCAGAGTGTCGCACGGATGTCCTCGGGGTCTAGTCCTGGGTAAGCCACTCACGGCCTGGGTGTTTTTCTGTTTGTCTAGTGTTCTACGTCTTATTTCTGTATGAAGTGCCTGAAAACTTACCTTTATGTTTTGTCTAATATTTATTGACTCCGATTTACCTGCAGGTATTGGGATCCCTCAATGTATATAACAAGTGATGGGAGCTGGTTCGTGCAGGATTCTTAGGAACAGACGAGTAAGAAACAAAGCATTATTTTAGCTTTGCTAAATCGTTGGCAATTGTAGCATAACGGAAGTGTAATGCAGAGTCACGGGGTATTTTTACCTAGCGCTTTTTCGTAATCGGTTAATCTTGTTTCATGCTGTAATGTATTTATTTATATATTTGTACACACCAGCCACAGCACGGCCGAAATATGGGGTTAATTACCGCAAGAAGTGAAAGGTCATGGATGGGGTGCAAACACGAAGACAATGATCCAGCTTACTAATGAATGGCTAATGAAGGTTCTGGTGTCCGGGGTAAAAAGTCGTTGAGGCCTGGATATTTCTTCGTGAAATGGAGGGCAGAGTTACTCTTTCTCTTATCTAAGAGAAGGAACTCTAATTCAAACATTCCACCGCGGCCTTGGGGCGGAATAGCCATTTATGGAAGGGGCTTGCGGGAATAAACCCTGAGATAAATCCGGAGTCGGAGGCCCTAAGCTCAGCTAATGGTGATGTCGACATTATCTGGCAACGCCTGCGACGACCGGGACCAACGGTATCGCTACTGCCGTTCCTTTGAGCGACGGGTTTCGTGAAGAAGGAGGAACTGGCGGCATGGGCAACAGCTTGATTTCCATTGTAACTGTGCCCAAGGCGCGCGCCAGGAGAGGACACTCCAGCTTCACCCTATAGGCGGCAAAACACGGGAAGTAGCAGTTGCGGGTATAAGCACTTTGGGCTCCAACTGGCATAGGGTTCCCGGCCGCTGTCTGCTTTCCCATGGGGTATAAGGGGATTAGGGTCAAACCCGAATTGGTTGGACAGACCAATTTTCACAAAGCAATTATCGTAATAAACAACAAAAGCTCAGATGGGGAATGCTGGAACGTCCGGACTATATGACGTGGGACTTATCCGAAAGCCCAAACAAGGACACAACGATTCTGAAAAACCCGCCTAATCAATGGTGAGCTATAAACGTCTGTAGGGTGGATAGAGCTCACTTCAGGAAAACGCGCCTGGGCAGGCTCTGGTATGGTGAGGCGAGTAGACTCACACATTTTATGGCAAGGAAATGAACTTATTAAAACTTAGAGAACACGGGAGTAGGGTTGTGGCGGGTTAAAAAAAATCACTAACTAAAATGGTGTGAACCAGGTGAGAATGGATCAGCACGCTGGATAACCTCCGACGGCCAAACGACGCAGGTCCCTTCCACCCTTGCCATGGTGTAGCACCGACTCTGAAGCCAAAGATGAGTTCTAAGAACGAGAATCTATCAGCAGTCAAGAATATGTTAGGTTAGTCTAAGGTACGAAGGTGACTGAAAGAGCCCGATGGCGGGCCCTGGAAAGATCTTGACAGTGTGGGCAGGGAATGTTTTTGCTTCATGTGAAGGTTTTATTTCACGGTCCTTTCTAGCTTGTCTCCGCTGTTCCGCTGCTGCTCTTCTGGATGATTCGCATGCTGCTGCACCTTTACGAAGAGATGTGCGCCAAGCAGTTCGGTCTTGTGCGCAGCAGCTTCCCATGTGTCTGGGTTTAATGTCAAAGGTTTTCAATGACGTCTTTAACGTGTCTTTGAAAGCGCTTCTTTTGGCCACCATGGGAGCGTTTTACCCTTCTGCATCTCACCATAAAAGAGTATCTTTGGCAGTCGATGGTCTGGCATGCGGACTACATGACCTGCCCAGCGAATTTGTGACTGGCATCAGAATAGTATCAATACTAGGGATACCAGCTCTGTCAAGAACGGCGGTATCCGGGATCTTGTCTTGCCATTTGATGTTTCATTATCTTCCCTGAGACAGACTGTATGGAAGTGGTTTAGCTTCTTTACGTGGCGCCTGTATACAGTCCATGTTTCACATGCATATAGCAGCACTGGAAGCACCGCAGCTCTGTACACCTTCAGCTTTGTCTGTAGACTAATGCCACTTCGATGCCAAACGTTGGTGAATAGTCTGCCAAATGTGCTGCTGGCTTTGGAGATCCTGGTGTTCACCTCATCATCAATGACAATGTTCTGGGATAGTGTGCTACCAAGGTATGTGAATCTGTTCACAACATTCAGTTTCTCACCATTAACCTTGATGACTGGCTCAGTATAAACTGTGCCAGGAGCTGGTTGGTACATGATTTCTGTTTTCTTCGTGTTGATGGTAAGCCCAAAGTTGGCGCAGGCTTCGGAGAATCTATCCACACTATGCTGCAGATCAGCCTCTGAGCCAGCATTGAGGGCACAATCATCAGCAAACAGAAGATCTCTGATGGGGTGTGATTTGACCTTGGTTTTTGCTTGAAGCCTCCTAAGGTTAAACAATTTTTTCATCAATACGATAACTAATGTCGATTCCTGTGTCCCCGTCTCTAAAAGCATCAGTCAGCATAGCAGAAAACATGATACTGAACAGAGTCGGTGCAAGTACGCACCCTTGTTTAACTCCATTTGAGACGGGGAAAGGCTCTGATAGCTCACCGTTTTCCTGAACTCTAGCCTGCAGCTATTCCATCAAGCAGTTGCTGCACTATTGTGATAAATTTCTTTGGGCAGCCGTATTTTGCCATGATCTTCCATAGACCCTCTCTACTGACCGTGTCGAACGCCTTTGTCAAGTCGATGAAAGCTGTGTACAGGTCACAGTGCTGTTCTTGGCAAATTTTTCTTGTAACTGTCTTTTTCAGCTGAAAACGAACAATAATATCTGGTGGTTCCACGGGTGTCTTTTCCGGAATCCACACTGTGACGTTTCAGGTAAAAGACCTTTGTCAAGATGAGCCGTAAGCAATTCAAAAGGATTCTGGCAATATCCTTCCCAGCGATTGATAAAACGAGAGATCCTCGATGATTGTTGCACCCTTGGCGATTACCTTTACGGTTTATAGTAGATGTATAATTGAGGCCATTTGAGATCGTTGGTGATGGTTTTATGCAAGTCTCTGCCACATTTGCTGGAAGATCACATATGTAAGTTTCTCTAATCAGAACTGCACCCGCATCTTTATAAAACTCAGATCCCGAATGGGGGTCGGAGCCAGGGTTTTTCCACTAGACAGTTGACGAATCGCTTTTTAGTTTCCTCCAACATTTTTGGGTTGACATCATCTAATGCTTCCATTTTTAGAATTTGGGGCAGGGCGGATGATGGCTTCCGTCGTTAAAGTGTATGGCTGGTTCAAGATATTATTAAAATGTTCAGCCCAGCGTTGGAGGGCCCCCCAATTTTTTGCCATTGTCTGTAATTAGTGTTTTCTTTCCCATCTGCATTAAGGAGGGGGAAATGATCCGGATGATGTGGGACCATAGACCGCTTTGAGTGCAAGGTAAAAGTTTTTCAAGTCATGGCTGTCAGCAAAGCCTTGGAGCTCATCTGCTTTATTACTCAGCCATGAATCCCGCATCCTGGCGTTAGTTTATGTTGGACGATTCTACGCATGTTTTAATTGGGGCGTCCTTTCTTGGATGTAGATTTTTTGGATCAATTTAAATATGCTTATGGAGATTGGTGATGTTCTCAGCCAACAATCTGCTTTATATCATCTGAGTTTCTCATCAAACCAGTCATTTTTTTCTTGATGGAAGGACCCAGGACCTCTTGTAGCAGTGGTTGTTAAATAGGCGGCTCACTTAGGGCTGCCCAATTTGTTTCCAGACACTTTTTTTCCCTAGCGAGATAGATTTTTTAACGGTGCCCTAAGGTGTAAGTAAAATGACTGTTTTGATTTTTTGTCTTCTTTAGTTTTTGGGTGACATCCATTCCTCTTTTGAGTTTTTCTTGAGGGCGCCCAGGCTGGTTGGATACGAATTTTAAGTTTAGATACAATGATGGCGATGTGCCGTCCCATTCGGCACCACAAAGGACTCCACCCGGAACATCTTGCCTGTCCCTTCTTCCTAACAATTACATAGTCAATTAGGTGCCAAGGCTTTGAGCGAGGGGGCATCCATTTTAAATAGTCCTGTTGCGGGTAGGAAGTCGAAAAATGGTGTTGGTGACAAGGAGGTCATGTTCTTCTGGCCGCAAGTGGAGGAGACGAAGTCCATTACTGGTTTGGCGACCCACGGCCGTACCTTCCAATAGTGCCATTCCAGGAGATGTTATCTGAGCCTACTCTTGCATTAAAGTCACCAAGAATGATGAGCTTATCTGCTTTAGGAAAACTGATGCAATGACTGCATGTAGTTCTTCGTAAAACTTATCCTTGACATCATCCTGGTTTGTCATAGTTGGTGCATACGCGCTAATGATGGTGGCATGTTTTCTTCCATAGACAGAGGGATCTTGACCGTCATGAGTCGGTCATTTATTCCCTTTGGGGGCCCCGCTAACTTGCTGACAATTGCTGTTTTGATTGCAAATCCAACCCCTGCTTCTCGTCTTTCTTCAGTTCCTCTTCCGCTCCAAAAGAATGTATAACCTGCAACCTTTTCGCAAAGTTGGCCCTCGCCTGCAAGTCGAGTTTCACTCAGTGCTGCTATGTCAATGTTGTACCTGGCCAGTTTGTCTCTCCCAAATCAGGGCAGTTTCGTCTCTCAGGTCTGTTATGCTTTTAAAGTCTTTGTCAAGTAGAGTGCGCACATTCCATGCGCCTAGAATGAGGGGGAAAAATCTGTCCTTTCTTTTTCTTATAATCGTCGCAACACTGCCGAAGTAGTAGTACCCAACCAAACCTGCGGTTAGGTAACCTGGTTTGGTTAATGGTGAAGCAGGACAATGTTTAGAGGCACTTACTTTTCTAGCCCCTCTCCCATCATGCCATGGAGGTATAGCAGTGCTTTCCTAAAGAGGGCTGCTCAGTTCACTCAGGGGGCTGCCGAATCCCACTGCTGCTCCGATCAGTGGAAAGACGACCATATGGCCTGAGCCGCCTGTGTGTAGGTCTGGACTACGACTGCCAGCGTACCCACGCACTGCCGCTTCGCCGCTCGCCCATCGCCATTCCCCAGGACTTTGTTGTGATTGGATGGATGGATGGTGTGAATGGAATGGGATGAAAGAGTGACTTGCGCGGTGATTTGGATTAAAGTGAGGAAGAGTTGCGCAATTCGTCGACCTCACTCTCTCGCTCTTCGCCTGGGTCCATCTGCAATCCAGTGGCAAGACAAGTCAAGACGACTGGAGATGAAGTCAGGTGCAGTGGATGACCAGGGCTTTTCTACGTGCCTCGCCGTGCTCCTTACGCTCCAACAGCGCGTTGCTGGTAAATCGCCGTCATGCCCGTTTGAACCAAACAGGGTGGTTGTCTTTCCGCGCAGTCTATCGAATCCTTAGTCTTCGCATGCATGGGTAGGCAGACCCTAACTCACCGAAGGTTTATAACCATTCGGCTACCCTCACCTAGTTTTTAGCCTGGCCTGTCAAAAAGCCGTTGCCCGGTGGCGCGTCGCTGTTGTCCATCTACGAGCACGCTGTGCATGGCTGACAGCCGTACGGCCGGATGGCCAAGCCACAGTTGAGTGACTGATGCCCAGAGTTTGACAAAGGTAGCTCCCCTAAAAAGGAATCCACCTGCTCCTTACGCTGGAAATGGGTCCTGAGTAAGTCAAGTAGAGTGTTTTCAATGTGTACGAAAACATTTGCCACCCCCCGACTCTGAATCTGTTTACCAACATTTTCACCCTAGAAACATTATGGTAGTAATGGTCTAACTAACCGCCAAATTATAGATGAAGTTATGTTTATTCATTAACCGCATTATACAAACGCGATAGTCTCCCCCGGTTAGTCAAGCGTAGAAACAATATTAGCTACCATTCCAGCATGGCGTCAGGACGGCTGCATACTGTTCCTAAAAGTAACTTAGTGGGCACAATCAGGCTCAAGAGGGCTGTTTTGGTTCAGAATGGTCATCCCTACCTTTGGTGAAGGAGCTGTCATGCCTTTTTTCAGGGCAGCTCGTGACCACCTTTGGTCCAAACCTGGCATCCAGCTCTCACCTGTGGCTCCTCGTAGCTGTCAGCATGCGACAGCGGCCACCCCCGCCGGACAACGGCTTTGACAGGCCGGCTAAACTAGGTGAGGGTAGTTTGTGGTTTATAAACCTTCGGTGAGTTAGGGTCTGCCTACCCATGCATTGCGAAGACTGGATTCGAATAGACTGCGCGGAAAGAAACCACCTGTTGGTTCAACGGGCATGACGGCGATTACCAGCAACGCGCTATGGAGCGTAAGGAGCACGGCGAGGCACGTAGAAAGCCCTGGTCATCCACTGCACCTGACTTCATCTCCAGTCGTCTTGACTTGTCTTGCCACTGGATTGAGATGGACCCAGGCGAGAGAGTGAGGTCGACGAATTGCGCAACTCTTCCTCACTTTAATCCAAATCACCGCGCAAGTCACTCATTCATCCATCCATTCATCCATCCACTCACAACAAGTCCTGTGGCGATGGGCGAGCGGCGAAGCGGCAGGCGTGGGTACGCTGGCAGTCGTAGTCGCAGACCTACACACAGGCGGCTCAGGCCATATGGTCGTCTTCCACTGATCGGAGCAGCAGTGGGATTCGGCAGCCCCCTGAGTGTCTGAGCAGCCCTCTTTAGGAAAGCACTGCTCACCTCCATGGCATGAGGAAGGGGCTAGAAAAGGTGCCCTAAACATTGCCTGCTTCACCATTACCTAACCAGCTTACCGCGGTTGGTGGGTACCCTACTTCGGCGGTCGACATATAAGAAAAAGAAAGGACAGATTTTTCCCCCTCATTCTAGGTGCATGGAATGTGCGCACTCTACTTGACAAAGACTTTAACGCAAACAGACCTGAGAGACGAACTGCCCTGATTGGGAGAGAACTGGCCAGGTACAACATTGACATAGCAGCACTGAGTGAAACTCGACTTGCAGGCGAGGGCCAACTTTGCGAAAAGGGTGCAGGTTATACATTCTTTTGGAGCGGAAGAGGAACTGAAGAAAGACGAGAAGCAGGGGTTGGATTTGCAATCAAAACAGCAATTGTCAGCAAGTTAGCGGGGCCCCCAAAGGGAATAAATGACCGACTCATGACGGTCAAGATCCCTCTGTTCTATGGAAGAAAACATGCCACCATCATTAGCGCGTATGCACCAACTATGACAAACCAGGATGATGTCAAGGATAAGTTTTACGAAGAACTACATGCAGTCATTGCATCAGTTCCTAAAGCAGATAAGCTCATCATTCTTGGTGACTTTAATGCAAGAGTAGGCTCAGATAACATCTCCTGGAATGGCACTATTGGTAGGTACGGCGTGGGTCGCTGTAACAGTAATGGACTTCGTCTCCTCCAGACTTGCGCAGAACATGACCTCCTTGTCACCAACACCATTTTTTCGACTTCCTACCCGCAACAGGACCTCCTGGATGCACCCTCGCTCAAAGCATTGGCACCTAATTGACTATGTAATTGTTAGGAAGAAGGACAGGCAAGATGTCCGGGTGACCAAGTCCATGTGTGGTGCCGAATGCTGGACTGATCATCGCCTCATTGTATCTAAACTTAAAATTCGTATCCAACCAGCCAGGCGCCCTCAGGGGAAGAAAACTCAAAAGAGGCTGGATGTCACCAAACTAAAGAAGACAAAAATCAAACAGTCATTTACTGACACCTTAGAAGACCGTCTCAAATCTATCTCGCTAGACGGCCAAAGTGTGGAAACAAATTGGGCAGCCCTAAGTGAGCAGATCTACAACACTGCTACAGAGGTCCTGGGTCCTTCCATCAAGAAACAAAATGACTGGTTTGATGAGAACTCAGATGATATAAAGCAGATGTTGGCTGAGAAACACCATCTCCATAAAGCATATTTAAATGATCCAAAATCTACATCCAAGAAAGACGCTTTCAACAACATGCGTAGAATCGTCCAACATAAACTACGCCAGATGCGGGATTCATGGCTGAGTAATAAAGCAGATGAGCTCCAAGGCTTTGCTGACAGCCATGACTTGAAAAACTTTTACCTTGCACTCAAAGCGGTCTATGGTCCAACATCATCAGGATCATTTCCCCTCCTTAATGCAGATGGAAAAACACTAATTACAGACAAGGAAAAAATGCTCCAACGCTGGGCTGAACATTTTAATAATATCTTGAACCAGCCATCATCTATTAACGACGAAGCCATCATCCGCCTGCCCCAAATTCCTATAAATGAAGCATTAGATGATGTACCAACTCTGGAGGAAACTAAAAAGGCGATTCGTCAACTGTCTAGTGGAAAGGCCCCTGGCTCCGATTCAATTCCTGTTGAGGTTTATAAAGATGGCGGTGCAGTTCTGATAGAGAAACTTCATATGATCTTCCAGCAAATGTGGCAGAGTGAAACCATCCCACACGATCTCAAAGATGCCTCAATTATACATCTATATAAACGTAAAGGTAATCGCCAAGACTGCAACAATCATCGAGGCATCTCTCTTTTATCAATCGCTGGGAAGATATTCGCCAGAATCCTTTTGAATCGCCTTACGGCTCATCTTGACAAAGGTCTTTTACCTGAAAGTCAGTGTGGATTCCGGAAAGAACGTGGAACCACAGATATGGTGTTCGCTGCAAGACAGCTACAAGAAAAATGCCAAGAACAGCACTGTGACCTGTACACAGCTTTCATCGACTTGACAAAGGCGTTCGACACGGTCAGTAGAGAGGGTCTATGGAAGATCATGGCAAAATACGGCTGCCCAAAGAAATTTATCACAATAGTGCAGCAACTGCATGATGGAATGCAGGCTAGAGTTCAGGAAAACGGTGAGCTATCAGAGCCTTTCCCCGTCTCAAATGGAGTTAAACAAGGGTGCGTACTTGCACCGACTCTGTTCAGTATCATGTTTTCTGCTATGCTGACTGATGCTTTTAGAGACGGGGACACAGGAATCGACATTAGTTATCGTATTGATGGAAAATTGTTTAACCTTAGGAGGCTTCAAGCAAAAACCAAGGTCAAATCATACACCATCAGAGATCTTCTGTTTGCTGATGATTGTGCCCTCAATGCTGGCTCAGAGGCTGATCTGCAGCATAGTGTGGATAGATTCTCCGAAGCCTGCGCCAACTTTGGGCTTACCATCAACACGAAGAAAACAGAAATCATGTACCAACCAGCTCCTGGCACAGTTTATACTGAGCCAGTCATCAAGGTTAATGGTGAGAAACTGAATGTTGTGAACAGATTCACATACCTTGGTAGCACACTATCCCAGAACATTGTCATTGATGATGAGGTGAACACTAGGATCTCCAAAGCCAGCAGCACATTTGGCAGACTATACACCAACGTTTGGCATCGAAGTGGCATTAGTCTACAGACAAAGCTGAAGGTGTACAGAGCTGCGGTGCTTCCAGTGCTGCTATATGCATGTGAAACATGGACTGTATACAGGCGCCACGTAAAGAAGCTAAACCACTTCCATACAGTCTGTCTCAGGAAGATAATGAACATCAAATGGCAAGACAAGATCCCGGATACCGCCGTTCTTGACAGAGCTGGTATCCCCTAGTAGTGATACTATTCTGATGCAGTCACAAATTCGCTGGGCAGGTCATGTAGTCCGCATGCCAGACCATCGACTGCCAAAGATACTCTTTTATGGTGAGATGCAGAAGGGTAAACGCTCCCATGGTGGCCAAAAGAAGCGCTTCAAAGACACGTTAAAGACGTCATTGAAAACCTTTGACATAAACCCAGACACATGGGAAGCTGCTGCGCAAGACCGAACTGCTTGGCGCACATCTCTTCGTAAAGGTGCAGCAGCATGCGAATCATCCAGAAGAGCAGCAGCGGAACAGCGGAGACAAGCTAGAAAGGACCGTGAAATAAAACCTTCACATGAAGCAAACATTCCCTGCCCCCACTGTCCAAGATCTTTCCAGGCCCGCATCGGGCTCTTCAGTCACCTTCGTACCCATAGACTAACCTAACATATTCTTAAATAATTGGATGAACAGAGTGGTCTTCATCACCCGTGATGGACGAACAACCACCTTTGTTGTCTAATACACCCTTACGTTTTTCAGAGAAGGGGGGTATTACTGATAAGACCAGACTCTTATCTGGCACTATCATAGTATCATCTGATACACCTGTATGTCCAGAATATCTTCTTATTTTCAATAACATCTGAACCTCTCGCGACAGTCAGCACCCGCTCTAGCGTTAAAGTCACCAAGGAGAATAATCTGTTCTTGCCTAGGTATGCTTTTTAATGTCAATGACTGCTGATAGATTCTCGTAGAACTCATCTTTTGCTTCAGAGTAGGAGGATACAGACTGACAAGGGTGATGGGACCTGCGCTAGTTTGCAGTCGGAGCGTTATCAGGCGTTCTGATCCATTCTCACCTGGTTCAACCATTTTAGTTAGTGATTTTTTTTAAACCGCAAAACCTACTCCGTGTTCTCTAGTTTTTATTAAGTTCTTTTTTCCTTGCCAATAAAATGTGTAGTACTTCTCGCTCACCATTTCCAGAGCCTGCCAGGCGCGTTTCCTGAAGTGCAGCTATATCCACCTAAAGTCGTTTAAAGCTCACCATTGATTATGGCTGTTTTTTCTGACATCGTTTGTGTCCTGTGGGCTTTCGGATAGTCCAGTCAATATAGTCCGGACGTTCCAGCATCCCAATCTGAGATTTTGCTTTGTTTCTATTACGATAATTGCTTTGTGCAAAATTGTCTGTCCACAATTCGGGTTTGACCCTAATCCCCATATACCCAAATGGGGAAAGCAGACAGCGGCGGGACACCCCTATGCCAGTTGGGCAAAGTGCCTATAACCGGCAACTGCTAATTCCCGTGTTGTGCCGACACCTGTAGCGTGAAGCTGGTGTGTCCTCTCCAGGGTGCGAGCGTGGGCACAGTTATATGGAAATCAAGCTGTTGCCCATGCAGCATGTTCCTCCTCCTCTTCACCGAACCCGTAGATCCAAAGGAACGGCAGTAGCCGATACAGTTTGGTACCAGCCACGTCGCAGGAGTTGCCAGAATAATGTCGAATCGACATTAGACTGCCTTAGGGACTCCGACTCCGGATTTATCCTCAGGGTTTACTCCCGAAGCCAATTCCATAAATGGATATTCCCGCAAGGCAGCGGTGGTTTGATTCAGAGTTCCTTCTCTTAAGATAAGAGAAAGAGTAACTCTGCCTAATTTCAAGAAGAAATTTCAAAGGCATAACGATTTGTACAAAGGACACCAGAACATTCATTGCCATTTCATATAGTAGATGATCATTGTCTTCGTGTTTGCACCCCATCCATGACCTTTCAAAATATCTTGCGGTATACAACATTTCGCCGTGGATGTGGAGGTGTGTAAAATGAATAAATAAATAATAATACAGCATGAAATAAGACCTAAACCCGATGAAGAAATGCGGTTGTAAAAATACCCACGTGACATCTGCCATTACACTTCCGTTCTGCTAAAACTGCCAACGATTTAGCAAAGCTAAAATAACTGCTCTTGTTCTACTAGTCTGTCCTAAGGAATCCTGCACAGAACCAGCTCCCATAACTTTGTTATATACATTGTGGGATCCCAATACATGCAGTAAATCAGTCAATAAATATTAGACAAACATAAAGGTATGTTTTCAGGCACTCATAAGAAATAAAGAAGTAGAACACTAGACAACAGAAAAACAACAGACGTGAGTGGCTTACCCAGGACTAGAACCCAGGACCATCCGTGCGACAACCCTATGCAAGCGAATCACAATATCCTCCCTGCCATCTAGGCATCACCAAAAATGATGCCTCGGTGACGGGTCACTAGTGCGACCCACAACACAAAACACCGGAATTTACAATGGGCACAGTCTAGCCTATTAATGACAATCAGTCCTATCTTATGACTCTGAAAGATGGAGAACACCAAAAACAAGAACCAAGCGGTAACTGACTTTCATAAATGGGTTTCCTCCTTAGAATAGAAGGATTGATATGGGATGATAAGATCACCAGTCTGGAATGAGAGACGGTATTGGCATGTGTATATGTACAGACAGTGAGGAAACTAGTTGATATCATTACATGCTAGTCCTTGTTCTATAAATCTCCAAGGTAAGACAGTTACAGGGAGACTGACACAGAGAAGATAATTGGAAATGTAAATGAAAGGAGTAATGAGGACATGGAAAGATTTTGAGTAGACAGCACAGGACAACAGGACCTGTTGAAATGAAAGCTTATGCTCTTATGAGAGCTGAAAACAAAATGGTGGTGCAAATAGTTATAGAAAATAATTAGACTGTATTCAAATAAGAAGTATTGAATATTCACAACATTGTTATAATAATATAATGAGCTTAAAGTTTTGTAGTTCTATTGTTAAATGCTCCGCCTTATTTTAAGAACTATGTTAGTGTCAAGCTGAATTATTTCTATTAACCAGACAGCAAGAAATGACCAAGCTAATATTTCAGAAGTAACTGCTGGAATAAAACAGGAAGTATATTGTGAGGTAAGTGTGCAGATTTTAAGACATATATTTTTGTAGTCATAAAGCATTTGATTAAATTTTATTTTGTAAACATTAGTCTGTAGCCAATTTAGGAGATTATTCCACCATTAAATGTTTATTCACATGCTGTTATTGCCAGATTTTTAGAAATATTGCTACTGTGATTACTGCTCATTAAAAATATGGTTATTACAAACTTAATCACTTGTGTTTTAGTGAGGCCACAAAAGCCAGATCAAAACCTCAGAAATGAGGTATCTGAGGAGGGTGGTTGAAGTAACAAGAAGAGACATGGTCCGCAACCAGACGATACGTCATAGCCTAAAATCCCACCCCCTGCAGACCCAAGTAGAACAGACCAAACTAAGATGGTTGGCCATGTCTGCAGAATGGGAGAAGATCGGCTACAACGACAAGCATGGGAAACAAAGAGCCAGGGATCCAGACCCCCAGGACGACCCAGAGTTCGCTGGGAGGACAACATTAGACAATCTTTGAAGGACCAGGGACTAGAATGGAATCAGGCCAGGAGGAAGACAGCCGATAGGATAGAATGGCGCTCTCTTTTCCAAACCTCTACACCTCACGGTAGAAGGGGAACGACTAAGTAATAAGTTTTAGTGGGGCCTAAAAAAAGGAGCAAAGAATCATGCAGTCTAAACCTGCCATAACATGGCATAAAAGGTGAGTTGGGCCTGTTACTCCATCGTGTATAAATTTGAAGCCACAAAAAAAAGTATGGGGAGTTTCAGTTAAAAGATCAGACATGGAAGGAACAAATGTGACATGGAAACTTTGAGGTTATGGCATATGACAGAAAGACTTGGCACAAGTTTGTTGAAGGAATGGTCTCCTTGGGAAGCTGAAAGATGATGATGAAGAAATGGTTTCAAAAATAGGGATCATGTCCATGTTACTAGGGACACAGGCAGGAGCGTAAACATTATGCCAGCAAAACTGCATACAACTACGAAAAGGAGGTTATTTAAGCGTTATAATTTTTATTTTTTGTCACAGAATAAAATGTATTGTGAGCAACACGAATTGTGAATGGTAAGGAGATATTGCAAATATGAGCTTACAGCATGGTCTTTCTAATCAGGTTTTAAGATGGGTACTATTATTAGCTACTTTCCATGCTTTTGGAATCTTTCCTAAACTTCAGATGTTGTTATACAGTGAAGCCATTAGGTTTATAGTTTGTTTGTGCTCTTTTTTAAGGATTTGATAACTAAGAATGCCATTCCATGAGGCAGTATTATATTTCTCTTTTATTGCACTAGCTACTTTTTCCTCTGTTATATCAGCATCAAGGAAGTGTATTTCATTTATTTAGTCTGGTAGTTCATTTATAAGATTCTTTCTCTCATTTTCTGCATGTTCAAGACTACTTTTTGCACTGACTTTATATAAATATTTAGCAAGAGCTTTAGCTTTTTTTCTTTATCTGATTTCTGCTGTCTTTGGTAGTTTGATCGCTGGCATTATTATTTTTTCTTACTGATCCCTTTTATTGCCTTAAGTGTTTTCCACACTTCTTTAATTTGTGTGCTAGGTCTAAGTGATTGCCAGAATTCAATCCAGTGAGTTTCTTTAGCTTTGAATATTATTCTGTTTTATTCATTTCTAATATGTTTATATTCATTACAGTTTTCTTCTGTTTTGTTTATTTCTATATCTTAAGGCATGTTTTCTTCTATCATGAATTTCTGAGCAGCTTTTAGTTCACCAAGCAACTGATTCTTTGTGAGTTTTTCATTTTTATTATTGTTGCTTATTGGTTGTAAGTGCTTTGGCGTATTTGTATTTGGTATATATTTTATGCCTATTTTAAGAATTTCGTTTGTCATTGTCTCTGCTAATAAGTCAGTATCATCTGATTCAAGGTCTTTATATTCCTATACTTCCAGCTCTGATTGGAAAGCTTCCCAGTTTGCTTTTTTTTTTATAGTTGAAAGTTGTTTTTTTCTGGTCCTAGGTTTAGAACAACCTTTTGATTCATGGTTATTATAATGAGCACATGGTCTGAGTTTGTGTGTCTTGTAACACTTCCCAATTTTTGTATTGGCTAGGTTGTTGGTTGTCATGCTTATATTTATTGCTGAATCTGCTCCTTTAGCATGTGGATTGATCATAGTTGCTGTTCCATCATTTTTTGTATTAACAGGCCAATGTTTTCCTATAAAAAGTCAAGTAGGTGCTTTCCACTCCAAGCATAATGAGGAGAATCACCTACTATGAGCATTCTGGAGCTAAGTCTGGTGCTCATGGTTGATATACCTTTATCTTTTATATTGCTATTCTTACCATATATGTTTAACAATTTTAGATTGTCTGGTTGGCTTAATATTGTGACCTAAATACCTTCTATGTTTATTGTTTCAAATATTTCCCATTCTATAATTTTAAATGTGTCATGTTTCCTAACATACCTGAGTATCTTAAAACCCTTGCAACTATACTTACAATTGGGGTTTAAATGTGTCTCTTGTAAGGCATACAATTTGTTAGTTCCTCTGGTTTCTGCAAGCAGGGGTGCAAACTTCTTTTTTGATACCCCTACAGTTCCATTGCACAATTCTCTATCAATTCTGGTCCATTTTCAATATTAAATAGTAATCGTTTGATTTTGTATTATACTGTGTTATATCTGCACTTACTTTGTATTTGTCTATTGTTTGCATGAGGCATTACTCTTCGTGGTGAATCTTTTATATAATGTATGACTTGTTTTTAATATCTGGGTTTGTACAGGCAGATCTGATACCTCCTCCAACATTATGTTTAAGTTACTGATGGTTTTTGTCACCTATTCTTTCCATTTGGCATCTTCTTGTTGTTTGTCACAATCCTTTTCTTTTGCTTCTCTGTCTGTGTTGAACATCTGTCTTTCACTTTCTAATATTTTTGTATATTGTAAAAATATAGATCCTTTTGTAGATCCAAATTTTTTTTTTGTAGTATTTCATTTTCATCTTTCAGTTCTGACTATTTGGCCACATCCTTGGCAATTTGGAGCTGTATGATTTTCATTTCTACCAGCGTTGCTGCCGCATTTTTCACACTGTGTAAATGAGTGAGCACCAGCACCGTCCTGCAGATTGTATTTTCTTTACAACTGTTTCTGCCATAGCCAAATTTCATACTTGATTGATGCTTTATAGCACTGGGAAAATTTCATTTCTGTGTTCTTCTAGAATGTTCGAATTGCAGGGTCTTGGGAGTTTCCTCCCTTCCATTTTTATAACTATCGCTGCAGTTAATACATTCCCTTTTACTGTTATTCTTTCAACATGCAGCAGCATCATGGCAGAGTTCTGTTTCCCCAAGTCTTTTCATCATCATCATGTGACGTATTCTTTCCAGAACGTTGTCTCCATTACAGCTGCTCTGAACGCATCACGATTCTGGGCAAGTCGACCTGCATCAGCCAAAGACAAGTTCAGACTCTCTGTGATGTCCTGGGTCCACCGTCGTCTAGGTCGACCCCTTCCCCTTTTCCAGGGACCATGCCTTCCATCACTGTTTTTTCCAGACTATTATGTCTTTTTATATGACCGAAAAATTTTAGCTTCCTTATTGCGATGGTATTTAGGAGCCAATGTTCCTGTACATTTAGTGAGTGCAGTACTTCTCTGTTGGTCTTTTTTTTCTGTCCAGGGTATTCTCAACATCCTTCTGTAGCATTTCATTTCGAATGATGTAATCTTTTTTGCAACTGTTTTATTGAGTGTCCAAGTCTCGCAGCCGTATGTTGCTACTGGGAATATACATGCTCTGATCAGTTGTAACTTTGTTTCTTTGCTTGTGCCTTGCCATAGGTTTTTCATCTGTATTAGCTTATGTGAAGCAATTGCAAGTCTTCTTTTAATTTCTACTGCACAGTCGCCAGAGCTGTTAATGATTGATCCTAAGTATTCGAATTCATTGACACTTTCCAGTTCTTCGTTATCAATTTCAATTTCTGGTTTGGTCTTTACTTTGTCTGTTGTCAATACTTTGGTCTTCTTGGTGTTTAGGTATAGATTCTGGGCCTCGCTGTGTTTTTTGGTGGACAGAAGTAATTGTTCAAGTCCTTCTGGGTTGGTCGATAGGAGGACTGTGTCGTCAGCATATCTGATTTCCGGGATCTGGTACCCGCCGATGTTAAATGAGTCAAACTCTGTGTGTTCTTGGTCATCTCTTACGTTTCTCATGATATTCTCGGCATAAATGTTAAACAGGTAAGGGGAAAGGGTACAGCCTTGTCTTACTCCTTTCTGTACTTCAAACCATTCTGATGTTTCCCCCTCTATTCTTACGGCTGCCTGTTGTTCTTGGTACAGCAGTGCGATGAGTTGTATAAGGTGGTTTGGAAATCCCATATTTTTCATAATAGCCCATAACTGCTGATGTTGTACACAATCGAAAGCTTTTGTGTAATCAATGAAACAAGTATGTAGGTCAACGTTGAATTCTCTACACTTTTCTATGATGATCCTCATGTTGAATATATGATCCCTAGTGCCTCTACCTGGTCGAAAACCCGCCTGTACTTCATTTATTTCTGTTTCTAGCTTTTGTTGCATCCTTTTCATTATGATTTGTAAAAGTATTTTGCTGGCATGGCTTATAAGAGCTATAGTTCTGTAGTTTGTGCACAGTTTCAGGTTGCCCTTTTTTGGCAAGGGTATGTAAATTGATCTTTTCCATTCCTTGGGCCAAATTCCGCTTTGCCAGATCTTGCAGCATAATGCATGGTATATACGAGCGCTGCCTTCTCTTCCTGCCTGTATCATTTCAGCTGTTATTTCATCACAACCAGGAGATTTTCCACTTTTTAAGTGTTTGATTGCATTCCGGACTTCCTCTATGGTAGGTTCTGGTTCACGTTCCGCTTCATTCATGACGTTGTTATCTGCCGCTTTGTTTATTTCCGTATACATTTCTTGATAGTACTCCTTCCATCTGTTCAGAATATCTTTACGTTCTGTTAGAGTGTCGCCTTTCTTGTCGTTTATTGCTCGAGGTGATGATTTAAAGTTGCTGTTTTTCAATGTTCTTACTTCAGAAAACATATTCTTACTCAATCCCTGTTCGCGCATTTCCTCTATTTTCCTGCAGGTGTCGTTTATGTATTGTTGTTTGTCTTGTCTGACTCGTTTTTTAATCTGCTTTGTGTATTCCTTGTACAACTCCTGATTTTCTGTATCTTTTTTGGACTTCATTTTTCTTCTCTCTACCACCAACTTCAGTGTTTCGTCTGAGATGTATTCATCACTTCTTCATAAAAGTTGGTATCACCCCTTTTATTACACATTTTTGGTTTCCTTCGCTATTTCTATTTTTACTTTAATGTCAAGATCTAGAGGTACTGTTTTTGGTTGCTTACTTAGTTCCTCTATTATATGTTTTTGCTCTGATACTTTCATTTGGTGTAATAAATGCACCACCATTATTTTTGTGGATTTTGGTTACCACTTTCTTGCGTATCACTTGTTGCAGTATTGTTTTGATTTTATCATCATCCAGTGCCTTAAGCTTTGCAACCTCACCCGCCATTTGTGTGACCTTTATACAAGATCTGGCTCCACATGACCATCTTTGTTCTCTTTTGGAATCAACTTTTAGTTCCGCATTCTCTGTGGTAATGTCTTGGCATTGGTGACTTTTAGTCTTACTTTTATTCCCTTTTATTTTGGATGGTTTTTGCTTTGTCTTATTCTATCTGGTCCTAAATGTTTTCATCTAATTTTTTGTTTTGCTATTGTGCTTGCTGGCTCTAATTTTATTTTCGACCACCCCCGACCACCTTTTACCTTTGTATGATTGCGATCTGGTCATTGTAGGCATGTTGCTGTTTTTAAGACCTTTCTGAATTATGTGATGATATATGACCTAAATTTTGACTTAATACCACTGCTTTATTTCTATTCTACTTCTACTGCTTGACGATAAAACTGTACGAAAAAGCACAATGGCTATTTGGCCTATTGCTTTCCTTTTCATAACTAAATTGACAACAGCTATCTGTTTAACCAGACATGATAAATTATAGTATTAATCTTATAACTTATTTAATAATCATACTTATTTATTAACCAATTCTAAGATTAATCTAGTACTAAAACAAAAAATACGGTCTACTTAGCTTTACTGCAACAAGAATAAATTAAACAATATGGCTTCCTAAAAACACAACGTTGAGTTTGCATTCAGTTGAAATCACCATTGTTCATCCATTTACATACTTACATACATATTTATTTGCTTTTGTAGATCCTTATTTAATTTTGGCAGGTTTTTCCCAGTTCTCCACATAGCAACATCATCTGCAAACTATGACAATTTATTTTTTATATCATTGGATCAGCAGCTGAAACTGAAATAAACACATAGATAAACTAGTGGAGTCTTGCAGAGGATTGACCTACTTTTTAAGATGTTTGAAAGGTAATGGATGGGGTGCCAGCACTGAGATAGTGCTCATGTTTTATAAATCTTTTATTAGAGGAAAAATAGATTATGGAAGTATAATATGCTGCACACAGATTAGACAGAATTCAGCATCAAGCTTATTACACAATAGCAAGTGCAATCGGATCAACATCAAAGGGGGCTGTAGAAGTGGCTTTAGGAATTCTACCCTTAAAATTACAGGGAAAGGAGTTAAGGACTTAATTACATGAACAAAGTTGTGTTAGATAAATCTCACCTCTCACCCAGCATATACAGATTTTACCAGATGTCAACTAGCAACTCAGGTCAATCCAATAAATACTAATAGTATACCCAACAGAATGGAATGTATGAAGGACATTGTTCTCCAGGGTACTTAACTTTAATTACATCAATTAATAACAGTTGTCAATGCAAGCCAGTGGTTCCACCCTGGGAGATAAAGAAACCAGGCATGGACTACATCCTTGCTGAATAACTTAAGAAAGCAAATAATATAGAAAATATTAAAAACACAATAACAAAATATATACAACAAATATCAAAGGACAATATTACTGTATACACAGATGGATCCAAGGGAGAGGATGGCAAATTGGGGATTGGAATATATATTCCAATATGGAAAATGGCAAAAGAGTACAGTATCATGAAATATACATCTCTAATAACCCTCCCAAGAAACTAACAATTTTAACAAAATCTCTTTCAACAGTTCAAGCTCGAAGAAACTTACTATTTAATATTTCATGTGTACCAGTTGCGCTTATTGCTAATTTTTTTTTTTAAACAACATAATGTATGTACATACATTATTCATTAATCCCAGAATCACCAGGCCAAATAAAGAAAATTTCTTAGCTTCTATCTGATTATAAGAATAAAATGAGTGGTGTCTTGAGGTTAATCTTTAAATTCACCAAGTAATCTTTAAGCACTCAACGGGTTTCATTCATCATTTATTTTTGTTTGCACTCCTTACAAAATATGAAGCCTCCATAGAAACTGGAACTGCAGAAAGCTCCAGTGTGCTACCATGTAGGATTTCTTAACATAAATAATTTTTTTTCTTTTCAGAGCGCAAGAAATATGGAAAAAACGATTCCATTCCTGGATCAAAAAATAAAACAAGAAATAAATACAGAATTTATAGTGAGTGTTCTTTTTGATTCTTATGTTTATGACTGCAATGGACTTTGTCAGGATCAAATGCATAAAACAGTAGTAGAAAAAGGAAGTGATCTAATTTTAATTTTTTGTTTAAAGCACAGATCAATGTTGACACTCTATTTAACAACAAATAAAAAATATCATGAGTGCACAAATTCTTATTACAAAAATATGAATGAATATTGTTCAGAATTTTAGATAAATACATTTTTATATGACAATAGTGTCATAGTTGAGATAAGTGATTTAATGTTACAGAAACAATTATCATTGCAGTTATCAAATTGTGACCATGTTTAAGACAAAAATGTTTTGTTTCAAACATGAATAAGTACAGTCTTTTGTGTTCAGGGACACACAGTGGAAGAAAGAAAGAAAAGATGAGGAGGCAGTTCATATTTCTGAAGAAAGGGAGAATAAAGGCATCCTTTCCACATTACCTACTGGAGACAGTTTACTGAGTAAGTTCAAAGTTTTCGACATAAATATATTCTGTACTGAAAATGTATAAAAAAAATGTATTACAAAAAATCCTTATGTATGTGCATGAAAAACTTCTTCTTTGTTCACCCTCAGCTTGAATATGTTCAAAGAAAGCAGTGGTCAGTTTGAGGCTGTTGATATCTCTGTACAGCTTTTTGAGAAATGGTACTGGTGATGGCCATATCCCGCTTTCTCTGTTGCTCATATGTTGGCCAACTTTGAAGTAGATGTTCATCATTTATTACATCAGTGCCACAGTTACATTCACCAGAAGTTCATATCTTTAACTTGTTGAATTGATGGTATCCCAATCTGTTGTGACCTGTACAAATTCTGAAGATTACCCCTTTTTCACTTCTGCTGAGCTGGTAATACACATCTTTTTTATTGTGACCTGGTGGCTCTGCTTTCCACTTGCTTCAGTATCTATGCTTTGATAAAAGCTCTTAGCTTCTTAGCAAATCATACGTTTGAGTCAAGTTGAGGTAGCTTTACCCCTTCCTTTGTCAGTCTGTGAGCCTCATCATTTCTGGAAATGTTGCAGTGAGAAGGGATCCACTGTATCACAACTCTTTTGAATTGCTGACACAGATAGGTCATCCAGGTCAGCATTATTTTGATTCTTCAGCACTGTAATTACTGACAGGCATCTGAGAAGAAAGCTACTTGTTTCTATGAGCCCTCTTCTGTCATTAGGACTTCTGCTGCAGTTTCCAAGGCATCTCAATAATTTTCCTGTTGTAACTGACAGCTTTTTTTGTATGTTATTACTTATGCTGAGAAAAGACTCCTCCACCCTCATCTTCTGTTACATTTGTTGCTGATCCATCTGTATAATGCATGGATCCAGGTGTTATATGGGTAATGATTCTCTGTTTGGACTTCTTCTTTTTGTTTCATTCTGGCACTTTCTCTCAATACCTGGTATGTTATCTGTTTCTGGGAAGTGCTGTTGTTTCCAGACTGGTAGCTTAACTCCAGTGTAGATGAGTGTAGCTGTTGATATTGTATGATCTGCTCTCATCTGTGTTTTCACTATTTAAACAAAGTTGCTTCACTTCAGTCTTCTCCTTCCAACTTCATTTATTCTCTAGTACATGGGGTGGTCTATCAGCCTCCTGAATTTCTCAGCTTATTGCTGGGCTCTGCTATCTCCTCTATCCTCCATTGGCTGGAGGTATGTAATCTTTTCCAGCTCTTCAATTGGTTTTTGACTTCATGCCCCCCAGTATAATTCTCATTGCTTAGTTTTGGGTTTTGTTTATGGTATCAAAGTTTGACTTAGCTGCTGTTGACCATGCTGCAATGCCATATTCTAGGACTAATCTCACTTGCCCATTCTTGCTTCTTTAGTACTCTCTCGTCCACTCCCCAACCCCCTGTCATCAAGTGTTTTCATGATTGCCAATCTCTGCTGTGCTCATGTCCTGTTTCTTTCAATCTGGGTTTTCCAAGTCGGGCAACAATCGAAGGTAATGCCTAGGTAGTTTGGGTTTTTCATCAAGATGTAGGTTGTTCCCATTTATTGTTATTGTTAATCAGATTTGACATCATTGCACTCTGGGCATTAGTGCTCAGTGTCCAAGGGTATGAATGTTGTGCACTGGTTGTATACATGCCGGATGTGTCCTCTCAAATGTCCATCTCTGATGGTCTTACATTTGATGCTAAATTCCAGCAGTCGCCTTGATGATTCATCGATTGCACTTCGATTGCACTGTCATTCTCTAATAGGCTAAACATGAATTGCCCTCAGTATTTCTCTCTTATCCATGTCCAATGCACCTTCTATGGGTGCTCTTTAAGCTAGTCTGTCAGCTCTTTCATTGCCGTGTAACCCTGCATGACCATGACAGTAGATCCGTATCAGTTCGTGAAAATTCAATGTTTCTATGGAGGTTTTTCCATTCATATTTGGAGCCATCCGTTTGGACCTTTTGAAGCATGGATGGTGAGTCTGATACAATAACTGCCTTTGTTAATAAAGTCTCAGACAGCCATCTTAAAGGCAGCAGTAACACCCTCTACCTCCATTCTCATGCTGGAGGTTGTTATTGTGTAAGCCCCACTATGTTCAGCAATGGTTCTGCCCTTTACTCTAGCAGAGAAACCCCACCCTGATGTTCCCATTTAGCATTAATTTTGAGTTCTGTGGTTTATTTTGAGAGGGAAAACATTGTATTTGTTGTTTTCCCTTCATTTATCTTCATTAGCCATGCTTTTGGTCCACTCTTCCAGTGATGTTAGGGATTGCTGATCTAAATACTTGCCGTAGTGATGTATTATTCTGAGATCCACATGGCTAGGTTGTCTCCAAAGGAGGCATGTAATTCATAAAATGTATTTAAAACATCATACATTAATTTTTTTTTGTCCTGTGTATATGTATGGTTTTGCATGTTGAATATATTATTAGCTTACCACTGACAGAAAACCCCACACAGCAAATTATAAGACTTTTTACTGTATGCTTCAGATAAATGTCTAATGTGAAGACTTACATATAAGCTGTTCAACACTCTCAAGAACATGCTAAGTAGCTAGGGAATTATAAATTGAAACAGTTTCCATATGTAGCCATATCAAAATGATTGACTTGTTCAGGTCTAGTGTTACAAGTGATTGTGAGTATGACAGTAACCACATGTGCAGGTATCTCTCTCTCTCTCTCTCTCTCTCTCTCTCCTCTCTCTCTCTCTCTCTCTCTCTCTCTCCCTCTCTCTCTCTCTCTCTCTCTCTCTCTCTCTCTCTCTCTCTCTCTCTCTCTCTCTCTCTCTCTCTCTCTCTTTCTCTCTGTGTGTGTGTGTGTGTGTGTATGAGTGAGTGAGTGAGTGAGTGAGAGAGAGAGAGAGAGAGAGAAAAAAAATCATATGAATATAGAACGTTCAGTCCAAACATAAATCTGCTTTATTTTCTTGAAAACTTCTGGAGATCCGCTTTACTTCTTGAATTTTGAACTTTACCGCTTTTACCAAATGTATTTGTGTGGTGTGTAATCGTGAAAATGTATCAAGTACTGTAATCAAAATCCAGGTTGTGAGCAGTGTAAACAGGAGTGTAATGGAGACTGCAATAAATATGAACCTGCCATCCCTGAATGCAAATAATTGAGGTATGATGTTGTTTATACAGTTATTCAGACAAACTATATCAATGTGATCCTGTCACATGTGCTGCTTAATTTGAGGTAAATACTTTTGTTCAGACAACCTATATCAACCATTAACCTGAACCTGTCACCTGTGCTGCTAATATTGAGGTAAATACTGTTGTTGAGACAAACTATATCAACCATTAACCTGAACCAGTCACCTGTGCTGCTAATACTGAGGTAAATACTGTTGTTGAGACAAACTATTTCAGGTTGATCCGTTCACCAGTTTTGCTAATATTGAGTTTTATACAAGTGGTTCTGGTTTTTCTCCCAAATTAAGTATATTTCCTTGGAGTTGTTTGAGAAGAACTTTGAGTAGCATTTCCCCCGCGAGGATCCAGATATTTAAAAAAAAAAGAAGAAAAAAAAAAACTTATTTTTTTTGTCTTTTTAAATCTAATATCATTGCCATAAGGATTAAAGTGAAGAAAATAATACAATATTTATGATTTTTTAAAATAACGTGATGTATTTAATCATAAAATATGTTTTATTCTAAGGTGTACTAGAATTAAAACAATTTAACTTTTGGATAACTTTGTAATCTAGAAGATTTACTTTATCGTTATTTTTTTTTTTTATTTTTTTTTATAAAAATAACTTCTCATGAAAACTAAGGAATTTAAAGATATTATGTGTAAAGGCTGTTAACGATTTTTTGTTACAAAAATTTGGAATTCCGTCCAAGTAGGTTTTATCCCCTTTTTTTTTCCTTTGTGGGTTTTGCCTTTTTTGCGGGTGAGGCATGTTTTCTGTCTCTCAATGTAGACTGTTGGTATATCAGAGTGCATTTAGCCATTCAAAAAAGGTTGAACTCTGTTAACTTAGGCACAGCATTTATAGATACTAAGGCCTGAGAAGAATTAATAATAGCTATATTCTGGCATTACGAAGGACTGCAAGCTACAACAACCCGTTATCTCTGCAGCAGTCAACAGCTGAGATCTGAAAGGAAGGAAGTTTTATGGTTAATATTACATCAAAAAAGGAGATTACACATTACTAGCTTGCTTCTCCATGGCTTCAGGTATTTAAAATTTACAACTCTGCTTTTTGTTTTTTTAATTCACTTATATTTTCTTATTTCTTTGTTTCATTTAATCTGACATTGTGATGTATTTTTTCTTTGCCCAGCGCTGAATGTTATGCTAGGGTAACTATGTATAGCGATATTAGTACATTGAAAAGTGTTTTTTTCTGAGGTTGTGATGTAATTTTTTCTTTGCCCAGTGCTTGAATGTGCGCTAGTGGGTAACTATGCATAGCGATATGATTAAATATTGATGCATATCATAAGTTTCATCATTGGTATTTTTATAAGTTTAATTAACTTGGTTAAATCATGCACATTTATATGCTATTTTTAAATGGTAACTAGTTATTTGGTCCTTTGGTATAGATATGCATATTGTTTAACATATTGTTTACCATGATATATCATTGTTTTTTTTTTTTTTGTGTTATTCTTATTGCATTGCTTTATTTCATTGCTGCTCATTCTTCTTCTTGTACTTTCATCTGGGTCTTTTCACTTTTCACTCATGATGGCATAGCTAGACTCTATACTTGATATACTTCATATTTCTTTGGATTTGTTGATCTTCATATGCTTATCTCATTATCTTTCAATACTTCACTTTTTTTTTTTTTTTTTTTTTTTTTTTTACTTTACACTTACTTCTATCCCTCTTTTGTTTTTTTTTTGTTAACATTGAGACTATAACTTATGTGTAGATATTATGATTGCATCGACCTCAATGTTTTTTGTTCGATGTAATTTTTTTCCAAAAAAAAAAAAATGATCAAATCATTTTTCTTTCCCCCCCCAGGGGTCGGTGTAGTATGTTAAGTCATAATTTTAATGAAGGGGAGTTAAGTGTTAAAGACTGGAATGTACGGGTCGGATTTTTTGTCAACGCTAGTAAACACGCTCTGGCGTGATGAGAGAATTTTATAGTTGGGGTTTGTATGCTCAGTAATTATTTAAACTGTTACCTGTCCAGTTGTTACTTTTAATCGTTATAAAGATAGGATAAAGAAACTGGCTCGATCGACCATTTTCTTTTCCTACCTCTTTAAACGAAGTAACAACTGGACAGGTAACAGTTTAAATATTACTGACATACAAACCCCCAACTAAAAAATTCTCTCATCACGCAGAGCGTGTTTACTAGCGTGACAAAAATCCGACCCGTACATTCCAGTCTTTAACACTTAACTCCCCTTCATTAAAATATGACTTAACATACTACACCGACCCCTGGGGGGAAAGAAAAATGATATGATCATTTTTTTTTTTTTGGAAAAAAATTACATCGAATAAAAATCATTGAGGTCGATGCAATCATAATATCTACACATAAGTTAAGTCATGTTAACAAAAAAAAAAAAAAAACGGAAAAAAGTCAGTGTAAAGTAAAAAAAAAAAAAAAAAAAAAAAAAGTGAAGTATTGAAAGATAATGAGATAAGCATATGAAGATCAACAAATCCAAAAGAAATATGAAGTATATCAAGTATAGACTAGCTATGCCATCATGAGTGAAAAGTGAAAAGACCAGATGAAGTACAAGAAGAATGAGCAGCAATGAAAGAAAGCAATGCAATAAGAATAACCAAAAAAAAAAAAAAAAACAATGATATATCATGGTAAACAATGAGTTAAACATTGCATATCTATACCAAAGGACAAATAACTAGTTACCATTTAAAAATAGCATAATGTGCATGATAACCAATTAATAAACTTATAAAATACCAATGATGAACTTATGATAAGCATCAATATTAATCATATCGCTATGCATAGTTACCCCTAGCGCACAATCAAGCACTGGGCAAAGAAAAAATACATCACAACCTCAGAAAAAACACTTTTCAATGTACTAATATCGCTATACATAGTTACCCCTAGCACACAATCAGCGCTGGGCAAAGAAAAAATACATCACAATGTCAGATTAAATGAAACAAAGAAATAAGAAAATATAAGTGAATTAAAAAAACAAAATGCAGAGTTGTAAATTTTAAATACCTGAAGCCATGGAGAAGCAAGCTAGTAATGTGTATCTCCTTTTTTGATGTAATATTAACCAGAAAACTTCCTTCCTTTCAGATCTCAGCTGTTGACTGCTGCAGAAGATAAGGTTGTTTGTAGCTTGCAGTCCTTCGTAATGCCAGAATATAGCTATTAATTAATTCTTCTCAGGCCTTAGTATCTATAAATGCTGTGCCGTACGTTAACAGAGTTCACCTTTTTGAATGGCTAAATGCACTCTGATATACCAACAGTCTACAATGAGAGAAACATGCCTCACCGCAAAAAGGCAAAACCCACAAAAGGAAAAAAGGGATAAAACCTACTTTGACGGAATTCCAAATTTTTGGTAACAAAAAATCGTAACATCTTACACATAAATCTTTAAATTCCTTAGTTTTCCTGAGAGAGTTATTTTATAAAAAAAATAAAAAAAATAACGATAAAGTAAAATTCTTCTAGATTACAAAGTTATCCAAAACTTAAATTGTGTTAATTCTAGTACACCTTAGAATAAAACATATTTATGATTAAATACATCACGTTATTTTAAAAAATCATAAATTGTATTATTTTCTTCACTTTAATCCTTATGGCAATGATAATAGATTTAAAAAGACAAAAAAAGTTTTTTTTTTTCTTCTTTTTTTTTTAAATATCTGGATCCTGGGGAAATGCCTCAAAGTTCTTCTCAACTCCAAGGAAATATAAATTTTGGGAAAACCAGAACCACTTGTAAAAAACTCAATATTAGCAAAACTGGTGAACGGATCAAGCTGAAATAGTTTGTCTCAACAACAGTATTTACCTCAGTATTAGCAGCACAGGTGACTGGTTTCAGTTAATGGTTGATATAGTTTGTCTCAACAACAGTATTTACCTCAATATTAGCAGCACAGGTGACCAGGTTCAGGTTAATGGTTGATATAGGTTGTCTGAACAAAAGTATTTACCTCAAATTAAGCAGCACATGTGACAGGAATCACATTGATAATAGTTTGTCTGAATAACTGTATAAACAACATCATACCTCAATATTAGCATCAGGGATGGCAGGTTCATATATTTATGTGCAGTCTCCATACACTCCTGTTTACACTGCTCACAACCTGGATTTTGATTACAGTATCTTTATACATTTTCACGATTAGCACACCACAACGAAATAACATTTGGTAAAAGCGGTAAATTTCAAAATTCAAGAAGTAAAGCGGATCTCCAGAAGTTTTCAAGAAAATAAAGCAGATTTTGTTGGGACTTGAACGTTCTATATTCA
>JAMPIV010002615.1:22500-123335 GCA_024509875.1 Oreohelix idahoensis | reverse complement strand
AAAAAAAGAAAATTGAAAGAGAGTATACCTCATTCTTTTTTCCCTCCAACGACAACTTAACTGTACGGCATACAGCAGCAGTGACTTAACACGGACATAGGAGGTCACATGTTCCAAAAAGATGCGAAAAATAAATAAAACAAATAAGAATAATCACAGTCGTATGCTTCATGTACTAAAGGTAACAACTAAAGGTAAAGATAATCCCTCCTAACAAAACTGTCCGTAGCTTCCATGTATAAGATATCACTATAGGAAAAAGATAGTCCCACAAGCAATAACTGTCTTAGCTTCATGTATAAGTAGCACTATAGATAAACAGATAATCCCCTAGCAAAAACTGTCGTTAGCTTCAGGTATAATATATCACTAAAGATAAAGATAGTCCCCTAGCAATAACTTGTCTTAGCTTCAGGTATAAGGTAACACTATAATAAAAGATAATCCCCTAGCAGAAACTGTCTTAGCTTTCAGAGGCAGATGCCGGATTAACGTAGTTAGCAAAAGTATCATATGCTACGGGGCCCGCGCTTTTTGGGGTGCCGCCGCGCAAATAAATATTTACATAATTTTTTTGGTCATCTTCCGAATACGAGCGTAAAACCATGAGTCTTTTGATTATGCCATCTTTAGCGTCCTTTACCATATGGGTGTCACGAAATATGAGAGAAAGAGCATAAGAGGGTGGACTTAGGTGTGACTCATTAATTTTTATATCTTAACTGTTTAGCCGCGGACGGAAGCGATTTAAGTGGCGTTGAAAAATTTGTCACGTTTTGGACGGAAGCCACTTTTTTGGCTCTAGGCGACTGCCCCTCAATTTTTGTTTCGTTCTTTTGTGAAATGAATTTGCATTAACAATAAAAACTAGAATTTAGGAAACGGAAACTTCCTGTTTTAATTGAGATTACGGCGTGGCTCGGCACACTTTTTTGATTCTTGATTTAAAATTTCTTGATTAGTAAGGGTTAGAAAACCTCAAAAAATGAGCAGTAGACATCATAGATATTGGACGTAATTTATGCTTCTGGAAGTGAAAAAGCGTAAAGTCGAAGAAGAAAAAGAAAGAAGAATCAACTTGTGATATCAAAAACACGTAAGCTGACAGAATAATTGTGATGTTCATGGTGTGGTACAATAACCGCTGAAGCTGGTAAGTACAGGAACAACTAGTACAAGTGCAGGGCTTGCAGCAGAAAAAATACCCGCAAAACCCAGTATGACACACTGAGTCTAATTGAAAGAATAAATTGAACGAAGAATAACTCTAATGATATTGGTGACTGGCCCGAACAATATAGATGATTGTGAGCGTGAATATTGATTTTCCAAGGGAAGTGAAAGATGTCAACATGTTGATAGTGCCTACTCTTCATCCGTGCGATTGTATGACACTAGAAAGAAAAGTCCGATACTGTCAGAACTTTTATTTTTACACAATTCATAAACTTACAAACAACAATATGCAATAAAGAAAATGGTTATGCTATTCAGAAAGTAAAGGGCGGCTATTTCTGTTATCCATGCAAGCTTATGAGTTCAGAATGATCAGCAAAATTTACTGTTGGAAGAGTTTAAATGACTGGAATAATGCAAGCAGAATCTATTGGCGTCGCATGTGAATGAAAGCTCCTCACATAGACAAGCTTTAATTTCACGGATGATACGTAAAAAAAAGTTAAGGGCGTAGTCGATTCCCAACTTGTGAAACAAATGAGGACATTCAAGAAAAGTATAGGCACAAACTTCTAAGCGAATTAATGAAGTTGTGAAAGTTTTTAAGCAGAACAGGCCTTTCATTTCGTGAGCAGTGAAGAATTTGATGGTCCCCTTATAATGGTTGGAATTACTTAGGGTTGTTAGAATTACTGGCCAAAGTTTGCCCTTTTCTGGCAGAACATATAAGTACTCATGCAAAACAAAGGTTTGGACATCATCATATCTATCTAAAACAACGTGTGAGGAATTCATCAATCTGAATTGGCTCCAGCATACTGGATCACATTTCTCTGTGAAGTGGAAGAAATCAAGTATTATTCTTCCTTTTCATTAGAGATTCTACTCCAGATATATCTAATAAAACCAGCCTGACTATGGACTATGCGCCCATAATTTGCCCATCTGGATCAGATTAAAGATTTGTGACATTTTTTTGGATATGGGAATGTCATAGTGTTGAACAGCTTACTAAAAGAGTCTACTTAATTTTTTAAAGGCAAATGACAATTGATATTAAAGGATGCCTTGGTCAAAGTTATGAAAACGACAGCAACATGAGTGGCAAGTTTATTGGAATTACAAGCACGGGGGGGGGGGGGAAAAAATTAAATGAGATTGAATAAGTTTGCGAATTCTACATTCCGTGTTTTTGCACATTCACTAAATTTGGTTGGATAATGTGCTGCTGAAGGTTGTTCAAGAAGCAGGTCATTTTCTTTTGGATTTGGTGAAAGCCTGTAACACCTTCTTCTTATGCTTCTACCTAACGGTGGGGTCTCCCTTTCTATGCTTACATCATTATGTGATGGCGGTACACATAAGTAAGTCCCCATTTGACCTTTGTGAAAAGACTGTCAGAATTCCAGGTGGGTCCGCTCGGGTGGATGCAAACAAAATGCTCTTTTACAAACTGCTTCTTTTCATGCAATTAAAACAATTCTTCGGATTATATATTTCAGATAACAATGTATCAGTAAGACAGAGTGTCGTCAACAAGATCGTGGTCTACTTTCTACCATGATGTAGTATATAAACAGGAATAATGGATCATACTGTGTGGGATCAAGTATTTACAGGCGTTGTTTCACACAATGGACCAGTTGCTATTTTTGCATTTCTTATTTTATGACCGAAGAATTTGAATAAAGCTTGTTGACTCTATGAAACTCCCCCGCGGGGGTAGTATTCAAGCTTATGCGGTATACTTTTGCAGACATAGAGCAAAAGGCCAAGGGGGGATTGGATACAGCTGGGAGGGGATCTAGACTGAGTGTGAACATTATCAAGAACCCAACTCGAATGGAAAACACAAACGAAATCGAGAGTGTGATGATTTCGGTGGTTTCAGCACACTTTATCCACTTGTTGAATCTGAAACGCCTTCTCAGCAGTTTAAAAGCCGAACATTTCTTGTCCTTATTGATAGCTTGCTCTCTGCTTCCTCTAACATTTCTATGTTTTTTTCTGGTCAATTTTAATGCGCTGTTTTTAAATCTGCAAACCGTTTTTCTCTATCAGGTCGGGATCTCGAGAAATACGCAATTGAAGTTTTTTAACAACGCATACAGTATTATAACATCATTCGTACAAGAAGTATAACAGTTATGTAGGCTTGAATTTCTTTGCAGTCGACTTTCGTCGGTGAATGGCATGTGGTACATCGCGATGAAACATCCAACAATAATCGGCAAGCATGGTCACACTCCACCGTCCTTGATAACGTGACTCCATTACGGCGATATCTTGATGGAATCGTTCTCCATGTTCATCGCTGACTTCGCCAAGGTTGTCAGGGAAAAAGTCAAGATGCGAATCGAGCAAATGGATTTTGAGGGACATGTTACAGCCCATAATTCTGTATGCATCTATGCACTGCTTTAACAATATGCACATAGTCGACAGATTTGTGATTTCCCAGAAAGTTATCGACGATCGATTTGAATGCCATCCATGCGTGAAGTTCACTACCATGTAACAAGTTCTCGAATTGTTTGTCTGCAATAACTTTCCTAATATGAGGTCCTACAAAGATACCTTCCTTTATCTTTGCATCGCTAACTTGCGGAAACTTTTCTCGAAGATAAGTGAAAGCTTTGCTCATTTTATCTAATGCTTTTACGAAATTCTTCATGAGCCCCAACTTTATATGTAACGGTGTTAAAATGATGCTGTCTTTGTTAACTAATGGCTCGTGTATTACATTTTTATGCCCGAGCTGCATACGATCCCTGATAGGCCACACCTTTCTTGCATAATGTTCCTGTCTGTTGCGGCTGTCCCATTCACATAGGAAGCAACAAAATTTAGTATACCCAGTCTGCATGCCCGTGAGAATTGCAATGACCTTTAGGTCTCCACAAATCCGCCATTGGTAGTCATTGTACTTTATTTTTGCCAAAAGTATAGCCATATTGTCATAAGTTTCTTTTATATGAACAGAGTAGGCGACTGGAATTTTGCAATAGCAAATGTCATCATCCATCTCAAAGTATTGAACAAGTTCTCTGTGTCTATGACGAAATTTAGATATCAAAGTATTGGGCGCTAAAAGATTCCATTCTTTGAGTCGCGAACCGAGTAATTCCACTTGTCCTTTGGTAAGAGCGAGATCACGTATTAGATCTGAAAGGTTAATTAAGTGAACACCATCATTCACCGGTATATAATCCGAGTCAGAATTAGTTTCTGAAGCAGGTAAACTATCACTTTCTGATGGTTCATTGACGTCCAACGGATATTGTTCTGGTGAACTGGGATCGGACACGTGATTGGATCACGAGACACTGGTTTCGAAACCGATTCAATATTTGGATAAACCACAGACTTTCTAGTTTTAAAAGTGAAACCATGGATATTTGTCAAGCAGAAGTAACAATCAGTAGCGTGATTTGTCTTGTTCATGCCATATTACTGGCACTCCAAAAGGCATCGACTTATGCTTCGGCGATTTTCGTAACCAACCTGCCAATGTATTTGCACAAAGTCGAACAACCTGCATTTGGCTTCCAAGATTTATTTGCATCATCAACTTTCGAATCGAAATAAAGTTCATATGCTTTCTTTAGTAATGGTGTAAAGTTTTTCTGGTGAACACGATCGGTAAAATATCCGCACACGTAACAGAACAGATCAGCTGAATTTCTACAACTTCTAGAAGCCATATTTCGCTCAGAATTATTTCAAAATACAGTAACTATTGGAAAAATAGCGTAACATATGTCATGCATCTTTTAGCAGTATAAAAAGTGGAATTATTTTGCATTTTATTAATTTTTAATAAGTTATGTAGTAAAATGAAACGGAGCACATAACGGTTTCCCAAAAATATATGTATTCACAAATATCTTAAAAACCTGACGTGATAGAGATAAACGGATTTTCAAATTTGAAATCATCGCAAAAAAACTGACATAAGAACAAATATTTAAAAAAAAAACAATAATGTTGACTGTGTTGTTTTACTTTTTTGATAATGATAATTACTATGCAAATTAAAAATGTATGTGTTCAAATATATTTGTGTTGTTTTATTGTTTTTTTTTTAAATATAGGGCCCTTTCTTAACATATGCTACAGGCCCCGTACTAGCTTAATCCGGCCCTGGCTTCAGGTATAAGGTAACACTATAGATAAAAGATAATCCCCTAGCAGAAACTGTCTTAGCTTCAGGTATAAGGTAGCACTATAGATAAAAGATAATCCCCTAGCAGAAACTGTCGTAGCTTCAGGTATAAGGTAGCACTATAGATAAAAGATAGTCCCCTAGCAGAAACTGTCTTTTTTATGGGGATGGGGATGACAAGTTCTCTACCTCACTGTATTTTTTTTCCTAAATCACGAGCAGTCAGATACTCATTTACAGCTGGGGAGATTGGAGCGTGGTGCCACCAGGTTTTGATGCCGGTAACTGTGTCACGAGAGGACAGCGCTTTACGCGATTAAACAAATCGGACGTTCTGCACCTCCAAGTGGTGGTCCTGGAAACAGGCTGCATCACTGCAGTCTGGCTGAGTGAGTAGGGATCGAAGAGGGAAGGCTAACATGGTCCCAAAAATGCCGTGCTGAAAACTGATGTGATGCTGAAAGCATCACATATCGCAGCTTCGCTGTAAACAGACACAACGCAACCAACGTCCTTTTCAGGACGAACCAAGAAGAAGAAGAAGAAAAAATGTTACAGCTGTCTTAGTGTACGGCTCTGCAACATGGTAAACAAGAAAAAAAGAGCAACCAAAAAGACAGCAAATAAACAAACAACAACAACCAATCAGTTATAGACTTTCATAAGTAGATGCTTGCATAGAATACAATGATTGAAAATAAAAGACAATATCTCCAACATGGAACTGATAATAAGAACCAGACAAAATATCAGGGGGGAAAAAAGGTGAGAATTTGAATTTAACGGTGAAGGGATACATACACCGATGAAAATGCCAATAGCATTATAGGGCAGGCCTTGGTCTAGAATCGACAGGGTAAGAGAGACAGCGGTAGATCATAAAACACATGGAGAAGAGAACTGGAGACAGAAGTGAAAATAACGAGAAAGCGGTAGAGAGAACTTTTAACTGATGGCACGTGACAGGAGGATTTAGCATGTTTGTTGAAGGCCTATACTCCTTTAGGAGCATGAGGGGTAAATAAAAAGTTAAAGGTAGTCCCATCGCAGATACTGCCGTAGGGGAGTGAAGTGTTAGAGACTTCACCATACTATAGGTCCAGCATAGAGAGTGCCTTTTCCTTCCCTAACTCAAAGTCAGGTACTCATTTTCAGCTGCGTAGACTAGAGATTTTCGGTACCGTGATTCAAACCCGGCACTGTATTTTTTTTAAAGTCACTTCTATTGCCAAGATAGCTGTTTGAAGGGGCGTACTTAAAATATTTGGCCCCTGGGGCTCAGAGAAAGGACAGCCTACTTTTCCAGATTAAAATTGTCACTCTGGACCAACGCACGTTTATTAGAGAATATGAATACTATTGACATTTTGAAACCTGCCCACAAAACATGTGATTATTGGGGTAGGGAACAGGGCTACCTGTTAATGTCCGGAACCTACTGTTTGGTACCCAACAACGAACCAAGACTGGGGCGCGGTCAGACAGGAACGATTCACACCGTGTACCAACTGGACGGGAAAACTGTAATTAGGAATCAAGTCATTAAACTTAACGACCTCAAGCCTTCAAGAGGCAGAACACTAGTGATTTGTTGAGAGTGTATTCAATAATTCTTTTTATTCATAATACTTGATTTATATATCTAATATGTATATATAAATGTATGATAATTATTGAGATGTAGTTGCATCTGTATTTTCATTTCATTATAACATTAATTCTTGTTCTCTGATATATGCAAGATTCGCAACGTCTTCTAATTCAGTCGCATAACTACTTATTGTCTTTGTGTCACTTGTGCTGAACAGCAAGACAGATTTCATTCACTATGATATACATAGATCTTTCTTTGATCATCTAGCCACTGTTGTACCTTTGCTCCCACTGCAGCTAGGAAGAGTATAGATTTACATTTCATTAACTCCCACTTCTGTCATTGCCGAGTTCTGTGTTAATAATCTATCAGCTGTTCAATCACTCTGTCTTAAATGTACAATATGAGTGTTTATTAATGAACTATTATTGATAATTATTTAAATGCATGTATGTCAATTTATTTGTTTGGGGAAAAGAATTTCTATATTTTCCATGATTAACCAAGCATGAATGATAGAAGCAGGGACAGAAAGAAAGAGCAACTTTCGCTCGGCCTAAATACTGATAAGCTCTCGCTGGCCAGTGTAAACAAACAATAACTACCTGAGGCATGCTAGTAAATACGGAGGTTTATATTATGAGTTGGGGAGGATTAGGAGAACGCGTGTACTTCACGATTCTTGCGTTGCATAACAGGCCAATCGTTACCTGTATTTGTCAGGGACGCATAATTATCTGATGGTCAGAAAATAGAAATGGGAGGGAAGATGGAAGTTTCCCTCAAGCAGGAAGCTTACGAAGCCCCCAATGTATATATTTTCCAGTCCTAATGGTGAAGATTAGAGAAAGTTTTTATGCAGTACCAACCGAATGTGCTAAAGTAAGAGACTGTAGTGAACTGAGAGCCGAGGCAACCCACGGAATAAAAAAAAAAATGCCAACGTCAACCCCAGAAGACCAAAAAATCTCCCAAAAGTTGAGTAATAAACATCTATTGAGAAGCAAAACATACAACTTCACAAACTTTGAAACCAAGTTATGAAACCTGCCTAATGTAACACTTAATGTGCAATAATACCAGTGTAACTGTCATTTTGTATGGTAAGATTCTATTTGTTTTATTTTCCTTTTGAAAATTCTATTTTATATTTGAATAACTAAACAAATCTGCTTTACTTTGCGTAAACAATGTCGTCACAGAAAGGTACGGTAAAAGGCGGCTGGAGTGATGCTGACCACATCATCTCTAATGTGCCGTATGAAAAAAAAAATAAGGGCCTAACATCATATTCCAATATGTCTCAATGGGCATGCAACGGGATTTTTTTTTTCTTACTTATATAACTTACTTTTAGCCTGTCAGAGACTGAACAGGATATTTCCGTTATAAATAATATAAAATATTTTTTTTTAAATGTTTTCGCTCGTTTTTAATGAATAATGAAATGGAGATTCAGAGATCTAACTCAGTAGAACTAGAAAAGTCATGTTACCAGACCTGAAGGTCTTTTGTATTTGTACATGCGCCCTAATATAACTGACTAGGTTGAATGGGATGCGCCTCACCAATACGAGGCAAAATATTATTTTTTAAGAAAAGTAGAACTAGAATTTCGGAGCACAGGTGCCTCAGCATAATCAGAAAAATAAATAATGAACAAAACAAATATGCAATGAAAAGACTAAAAATATATTATGGTGAAACTAAACATTTAGAGATAGGTAAACCTAAGTGAAGACAGCACAAAGAAACAAATGTTTGGTTTAATTTTACTGTGGAAGTGAGAGAAGTAAAGTCGAAAACGTTTTATGTTCAAAACTTATATTTAGCTTGACAGTACATTAATCACACACACACAAATGTATAATATAAACATTTGACTTTTGATGCATTACTCAGGAGCTAAAAAGTCAAATATTCTGTCTGCTGGGTTTCACTACTAACAATGTTCTCAACAAATGACCACTTATTTTGGGGTTATTTTGAGAAATGCTTCTTGACTTTTTAAATTTCTAACAAGACATTTTTTAATTGTGTGAAGTTTTATAACATTTTACATTATTTTAAAATTAAAAAAATATGTCATATTGACAAACATGCGCCCATTTGCCAACTTATGTTACAGAGCGAAAAAAAGAAGTAAATATTACTTTTACTGACGTAATGTTTCTTTCTCTCGAAAATTATACAACTTAAAACAAGCCATACAATAAAGAAGTTATGTTTTTTAATGTAAATTCATCGTCAAGGCAATACAAATCTCACACTACAGATTAAATAAAATATTATTTTTTAATAACTGAACATTCAGACTGTTAGACGTATCAAAATTCTTGCATGTGTCAGTTTGTTTCCTATTATATGTCAATGTTATATGTGATTCGCCAAAAGATACGATTATATTACAGGTGAATGAAATGTTTTGTCGGGAAAAAAAACTGTAGAAAAATACAATATTGATACCAAAATATGGGACAAGAAAAATATAGTGCTATCCATAGTATTTCCATAGTCAGTCGCCAACTTCTTTTTCTTTGATCCTTAGCCGCCGACCGTCAAAGCAGTCAGTGGCCATCACGCCTAGTGGCGTCTTGTAGGGCAACAACAAATTGATTCCACTTTGCTCGGTCGGTGGCCATCCTTCGTACAGTGCCCCAACTCTGGTTCATTCTTTGCATCTCAGCCTCCACAGTCCTCCGCCAAGTTGTTTTTGGTCGGCCTCTCTTTTGTTTTCCTTCAGGGATCCATAGCATAGCTGTTCTTTTGTGATGGCATCGGGGTCTCTTCTGAGGACATAGCCAGCCGAACTCCAGCGTCTGCCAGCTATGATGGTGTGCATGTTCTCTTGCTTGCTCCGAGTAAGCAGATCTTGGTTGGTGATGGTATTCGGCCAAAAGGTTCGGTGAATTTTTCTTAGGCATGTTGTGTAAAAAAAGGACAATTTCGACATTTCCTTCAGCCAGTCGTCAAGCAGGCATAATATTAAGTCTGTGGAAATTTTGATAAAAAAAAAAAACCTTGCTGCGTTCGTAATTAATAAAGGCATCAAGAATCAGATCTAACTCTCCATGTCACTCGTCAAGTAGGCATAATATACAGTCTGTGAAAATTTTAATTTTCATTTAAACAAAAAGAACGCTGTGCTCTTAGTTAATAATTGCATCGGGAATTAGAGATCTAACTCTCTTAGATCTGAGAAATGAATGTCAACACAGAGGAGCTACATGTAGCGGACATTTATCAGAACATATATAAACAAATACTTACACGACGAGTACACTAGTTATTATCAGAGCCACCAAGAAGACATGCGCACTAAAACAGCGGGTAGACGCTAGAATTTGGTTGGCTATATCTTCAGAAAAGACCATGACACCATTATCAGAACTGGCATGCTAAGAACTCCAGAAGGAAAGCGAACGTGAGGCCCATCAAAAGATACCTGGCGGAGAACTGTGGAGGCAAAGATGCAGAGCATATACCAGACTGAGGCACCACACGAAAGATGACTGCCGACCGTGCAAGGTGTAGGGAGTTTGTTACTGCCCTAAAGGAGCCCACCAGGCGTGATGGCCACTGATTACTTTATCAGCCAGTGGCCAAGGACAAAAGAAGAAAACAGTTATCAAATAAACCAGCAACACATGCAAACAATTTCATAATCAAAGAAACCAGAAATAGTCGGTGACCCATGAAAAGATAAACCGATGGGTACGAGAGGGTCTAATATAGTATGTTCAGTTATATTGATCCAGCGGCACTTGGGATTTTCTAGTTTACTCGCCCTTCGGCCTTCCATCTAATATAGTATAAAAGCAGTCAGTGGCCAGTACGCCTAGTGTATGAGACACAGATACAAAGTCAGCGACAACAACTTGTATCGTTTCCGTATTTTCTAGTTTACTTCAGCCCGTGGACGTCTTCCACGCCACCTATAAAAATATATGGGGAGGTAATGTCAGGAAAATGACCCACTGTCGAAGGAAATGAATGTGCCGTGAACTCCAAACGTCGGGAACTATGTCATGAACAATGACCCCAAGTATAAGGTGGCCCAGTGGGCCGAGAGAATGAACAGCTGTGGGGTAATGGAACAATCGCTTTATCGGGGAAAGCTGGGGGCTGGGCGGCACCAGGTACAAGGAAGAGGTGGACATAACAATTAAAGGAACTTCACAATAGACTAGCTTCAAAAATTCCCCCAGGCATCCATCTGCAGAAGAAGAACTACAAATCAACTGCAAAAGAACAACGAAAGAAGAAGTAAAGAAAGTCATAATGCTACTAAGAGATTGGAAAGTGGCTGGTCCAGATGACATTCCAGCAGAGGCCATCAAAGCAGATATTGACACTGCTACAAAGTTATTATACAAATTACTGGGTAAAGTCTGGGATAGGGGAGAAATGCCAAAGACTGCAAAGAAGAATATCTTGTTAAATTATCTAAGGAAGGAGATTTATAAAAGTACACAAACTGCAGATGAATAATGTCAGTGTCAGGTAAAATATTAAACTGGATCATCCTAGAGAGGTTAAAAGAGCCCACAGAACGAACGAACTTTATTTTCAAAGGGTTGAGAATTGGGCACGCAGGCCCGTCTGACATTCTGCCCTTCTTTTCTCTCACCTTTCATACTGAATTCATTTATTCCCATATGCATTTTACATATCAATGTCAAATAATTCAACGTTGTAAAGTAAATTAAAATAGCACACTCATATTAACATTAACTACTTATAAACATGACATAAAATATGTTGAAAAGTACAAACATCGTCATTAGAACCTACAGTTGATATTATAAGAAAATATAATCTGATTAGGGGGGCATGTAATCAGAACTAATAAAGTATTCGGAAAGTCTACGATTGTATGAAAAGGGACTGAGGTTGTTTCTTAGGTTATGTGGAAGAAATAACCTCAGTTCCAGACATATAACAAGAGAGGAAGGAGCAGGTTTTAGACAAAACAGATCATATAACACATAAGGAAGGGAAACACAAGGCGTGTAAACAGTAAATAAATATAAGACAAACATAAAGGTATGTTTTCAGGCACTCGTAAGAAATAAACAAGTAGAAAACTGACAACAGAAAAACAACAGACGTGAGTGGCGTACCCAGGACTCGGAGGATAGTGTGATTCGCTTGCATAGCTAGGCGGGGTTTTTGCACGGAAGGTCCTGGGTTCGAGTCCTGGGTACGCCACTCACGTCTATTGTTTTTCTGTTGTCTAGTTTTCTACTTCTTTATTTCTTATGAGTGCCTGATAACATACCTTTATCTTTGTCTAATATTTATTTACAGATCAGGTAGCTACATTGAGAATAAAAGTGGAACAAAGTATTGAGTCACCCGTGTGTTACCGGGGCCCGAAAGGGGAGCAAAGAATAGTAACACTGCACCCTACCACGCATGTCGTAAAAGGCGACTAAGGAGGGTATGGGCATGGGGCTGTTTACCCCACCCCGTAAAAACTTCGCACAGTGGGCTGATCACCTGCTTGCCAACCAATCTGATTACGGAAACAATGATAGATTGTTTGGTCTGTTTTTGTTCCACAAAGACGCCACTAGGCGTGGTGGAAACAGCGATAGATTGATCAATTTGTTGTTGCCCTAAGACGCCACTAGGCGTACTGGCCACATACTGCTTTGCCGGTTGATGGCTAAGGATGGAAGAAGAAGAAGAAAGTATTGAGTGGAACTCATGTCTTTTACATTGGATTTGTGGATTATGAAAAACATTCTACAGTTTAGACAGATAATCCACAGTTTGGAAACTGATGAGGCGTTATGGAATCCACCTGAAAATCATTAACTCAATAAAGAAGACTTATGAAGACATGATATGCAGAGTTCTTGACGAAGGAAAGTTTACAGAACCGTTTGGGCTAAGAACTGGAGTTTTGCAATGACACATATTGTCACCAACATTTGTCTTTCTATTGGGGGCCATGGTAGCATTGTGGTTAGTGCACTGGCTTCCTAGCTCAGTGGTCTATGGTTCGATCCCCAGATGAGGTGGGATTTTGTTAGGCCACAAACGGCTCCTGGATCGACCCAGCCCCAAATAGGTACCAGAGCAACTCTGGGAAGGTTAAGGCGGCCGGCGTGATGTTGACAACATCACCCCTAGTAAGCCGATGGTGAAGAAAATATGGGCCTAACACCATATTCCCTACATGCCTTTTATTTGTAGGGATGGGGGGAAGCACAACCCAGGTTAACGCAGAACCAGTAAAATTATTCTGGTAGATAGAAGGATGGAGGGTTTCAGAATATTACGTATTATTTTGACGCGTGAGCAGAAATAAATTTGCGGTTTGCTCGGTCAACACTGGGTCAGAGGTTAGCTTAAGATATGATTGGGTGAGTTCGATTTAATTTGTGTGCAGGCATGATAGTAGGTCAAAGGTTGGTTAGAAGCGGTTCCTGATAGATAATGGCAGATGCGATGACTCACTGCGTCTGATATTGCATCAGCTAATTCATAATATATATATAGTGAGCGTCAAAAGTATTTATCGCTCACCCGTCCTAGAATTTTGTGCAGTGAAGAAGCGCCATTTGCGGTCTGCTCACGTTGGCAGTTCACGGCGTGATGGAGGTTATAGATAGCCCTAAGCCTACCATGGACTTTGCCTTCTCAGGAGAAGGAGGCACGAGACATAGCCGTAATTGAAGACAACTGTGTACGGGCTTGTACCGGGCACCCAGTTACGTCGGCAACACTGACAGGAAAGGAGTTCTCTGGCAGTGAGGACACATACCTCAGCGGGAAATGGTCTCAAAAAAGAGCTCTTAGCTCGTAAGGCCTTCACCATAACATGCTACGTTGCCTGGTGTGTACATACTACCATAATAGTGCAGTGGGCCTAAACCCGAAGCGGGTTAACTCAGCAATTTGACGAATTGAGTGTCATCAGCAGTGATAACATCTACAGCCTTAGGCAACAACATTTAGCTGTATTTACCACGGCCATCTTCATCCGTATTCGGGAAAGGAGAGAGGGAAAACATACCTTTCTAAACGCCAACGAGAGGAGGTGCGTGACGAAGAAGCAACTCATCAGAGTCTCAGACAAAGACGGCGGCGTCAGAGAGGCACTGAACCGAGACAGAGGAGAAGGGAAGGAATTTATAGAGGAACAGTAGGTGTTATGTGTAAATATCATAACAGTGGCTTTATACGATCACTTCCTGGTTTATTTGTTTATGGACGGTTGTCCTTGGTTTTAGGAAGCGACGTCATCATTTTTGTTAGCCTAGTGGCAGACGTGAGATTTTGGAATTAGGACAAGAAAGCGTTACAGTAGGGTTAGATAGAATTACTTAGAGGACAGCCTCTGAGTTAGCGCTGAAAAGTCAATTAGTGTAGCATTTCTGGTGGTGTATTTGTCACTTGTGCAGGACCGCCTAGAGCGCCTTTAAGACAGAGGAGTCATTCAGTTTATACATCTTCAGCGGGACAGTGTGTTAGTTAGGAACAATAGGGTAGTCAGGAGTGGTGGCTCTTACTTAGGGACCACCACCAAGTATATTTCTTTATCCTTTGTTGTTTTCATGCAGGTGTGAAAGAGTGTGAGAATTTTATATCGTGTCTTTCATTTGAATTGTTCTTTTTTCCAGGTTGTGCGAACTCGCACTGTTATTTATTTGCTATGGTATTGATTTGTTTAATAAACTATAAAATGTACACTGGATCAGTTTATCTTTAACTATATTGTACTTATATGCTTTGACTGTATAGAGGTGTCTGTTGATAATTTAGTGAAACCTTATCTCCTTCTGGTAGTCAGAGGTGGTGAGACAGTAGCTAGCGAATAAGTCACAAGTGGCGAGGGAGAGTCAATCTAGGTTCTCACCCTCGAAGATATGTCTCATCCTTCCACATTCACTGTAATTCTCATCTAAATCTATGTTCTCAGACTTTCCTCAACTAGTGTCTTGTCTCTGTACTCAGACAGACTCTAATTAAAGCCACGTTGTGACAACCACATATACTTGTCTTATAAATCTGGCAGTCCGTGACGTGCTTATTTCGTTAAATACCGTTTCGCATCAACTGGATGGAAGATCATGCTGGAACTTTGCTCATTTCATGCAGCACTATGAAGACATGGTCTACTGTTTGTTTGTCCTCCCCACACAGGCACATATCTGTCTGACCGCTTTTCAATTTGCTAAACAAGGGCTATTTAAAGACGGCGGAACTTTGGCACAACGGAAGGTAACCCAGGTGTGGCGTGAGGTTTTATTTTGGCTCTAGGATCAGAATAGTACTAACAATTACAGAAATAGAATTTCTGCAGAAAATGGTGAAGTCCCAGTGTCTGAGAGAACTACTGGTATCACAAATTAGTTACGGCTGTGAATGATCTGATCTCGAAACAATGGTAGAGAAGAGGCCGACATAAAGTGCCACCTCCGCTGTGTAACTAACTGTAGGTACCACAAACTGATTTTTCATTTTGTTTTTTTTACAGTGTCTTTGTTTATAGATCTTAATTGATCTCCTTAAGCCATGAAATTTCCTTGTAAAATTTTAAAAATCGGACATCAAACAACCGAGTTACAGCATTTCAAAATTGTGTGGAATTACAAAATTTTTCAAACATCTTCGCACCGAACAAATTGCCCGACTTTGTACAATCATAACTACAGTCAACAAACACTTACCAAGTCAGTAATGCTTTTTGTACAAAGTCATACAAGTCCTTATTGCAGAAAAGAAACATGGGAAGTACAACAAATCAATTAAATGAATTATTGTCCATCAAAATTGACAAAAAATACAATTTCAAGTCTCATTGTTGTGCTCGCAAAGTGCAAATATGCATTTTCATGCACTCATAAATAAAAAAACTACACACAGGAAAGCTATAAGATTTATTGAGCTTAAAGAGAGCATTATATCCTTGATGCTTAATTTTTTTGAGCCACATGAAATACTGAATACTATAAAACTGCATTATGTGAAAATGGATCAAAGGCTAAATTTGCAGTTCGGAAGAAAAATCTCATGAAATTCCAAATGTTGTCATAAAATCATGAATATTGCAGCTATAGAGCTGAAAACTTCCATATTTATGTAATTTGAGTTGTACAATTCAACTTGATGGTTATTTTCTTGATTGAAACAACCTTTACTGCTTAAAATTGGATTTTTATAAACAAAGAAACTTTACATATTAGTCCGTGTCCAACTCACTGTCACTTGAGGTCAGCTGCATCAAAAGATAATTGTGTGTTCAGAAAGTCCTCAAGTGAATCTCCTCTCAGGGCACTGGCTTGTTGTACTGACATCTGGCACCTGTACTGTAGCTGTCCTTTACTCACATTCTGTTCGGATAGCACAGAGAAACCAAGAGGTCACCTGAGAGAAATTCATTGGGAGGGACGGAAAGAGGACAAATTGCATGATTGTGTTATTTTATTAATACAAAAAATGTCGGCCAAATTATTTTTTCTTTCCCTTTGTTAATCATTAAGCATTTATTGCGGCATTAATTTTTACTGCATTTACCATTTAAATCATTATATTAATTATACAGTAGATTGTAAGTCTCTCTTTTACATGGATTATGTCATTTGTCTTTTATGTTTGTAATTGTAAAATAAACTCAAAACTTGTAGAGGCTTCTAGGAAAGCTTCAACTACATAGTAGCCTAATGATTTTTAACATCAGAGAATGAGAGGAAATAATATGATATATAAACTTTACACAACAAGACGCATACATGCCACATGCTATGGTTTACCCATAATCTGTACAAGGTGTTTGCGTTTTCAGATGTGTACACCCTGTACATAATTTCTGTACAGGTTTTCTAACCCATTCCCCTAATTACTGTCCTATGTAACACAGAATTTTCCAGTCTGTTAGTGATAATTAAGCACAGAAATAGACTAAATGATGACACCATCACATTATTTTTACAGTGTAAAATAAACTCAGACATTTATTGTTTGGGTTTTAAAATAAGTGAAGACCTGCTTTAAAAGGCAAATTCCCTGTGCCTCATTTATAATGCAGCCCACTGTAATTGAAAATATTTTTACACAAAATAACTCCTTTGATATGTTTTTTTCAGTCTTTGTACAGGTTTTGCAGGTCTTTGTACAGGGTTTTGGATTTTTTTGTACAGGTTTTTCATCTCCAAGGTGTGGCATGTATGAAGACGTACTAGCTCCCATGTTGCATTTTCCTAGTCCTCCAGAAGACAGAACTGTGCCAATAGTCTGTTTGTCACAGTAGAAATCGGTGGCAGAGCCCGACGTCTGCCTCTTCCCGTCACTGAAAAATGTGCATCATAACGATCGTCCCCTGAAATAATTGAGAAAAAAATCGTCCCCTGAAATAATTGAGAAAAAAATAAGGTCAATTAAGCGAGAGAGGCAATTTAAAAAATAAAAAAAATTACCATCACAAATGTGGAGCAAGCTAAATTCTAAACATGACCTTTGACATCCATCACGTTATCGAAACGAGGTCAGCGGTTTTACAAACTGTTACTAAGCGTTAGACCTTAATTCTGATACCGAATGTTTAGAAAATGGTGATGATCCGATAAAACAACCAAATAGCTACAAAAACAACAATACCCCACCCCCAAAATTGCTTAAAAAACGAAGAACTGTCTAAATGTGTGAATCGAGCTGCCACATTTGGCTGTTCTTTTACTAATACATCCACCCTCCGTCACTTGCCGTTGCTATATTGCAAATAAACAAAATAGGTCTGAAATGAATAGAAATAAAACAAAGTTCAAAACTTACTCAGAACACATATTGCGTCGACTTCCATTGGTGAAACTTTCAATTCAGCGCCTGAGTCATTTCGTGCTGTGTCCCCTACAGCCGGCCCATCGTTATCGGGATTGTCAATTGGAACAGCCGCCATTGTGCGTTTCCGTGCCGAGAAAGATCGGAGGTGTACTCTTTTAACGTTCGTTCGCTCTTTCCTCAAATAACTCTGATCTTTAAATTTCAATGACACGCAGAAAGTTACAATTGACATATTATGAAAGAAGAAAGATCAAGGAACCAGAATATACAATTTTTATTTAGAAAAGGCAAATTAATTACTAGGCAGATCGAGGTTGAAAAGGGCACAAACTGGGCCTCGCTTGCGCGTCACAGAATTTTCCGACCGCGGCGAAGAGGCAGTTTGTGGTACCTACTAACTGTGATATTAAAAAAACAAGGAAACAGATTTTTACTTAACAATGATAAAATTGACAAGTCGTTCAAATACAATTTCCTTATTATTTATTTAGTATATACACTATCTACTCTTGTGCTGAAGGATGGATGTTGAAACAATGGAATATAATGGATTTGTATGTTTACATATGATTTACAAATATTTATATTTTATATAGATATATAAATATATTACAACAAGTTTTCCAATTATAGGAACAAAAGTTATATCAGCTGTGCTGTTATTCAATTATAGTACATGTATCAGCTGTGCTGTTAATTAAGTATATAAAATTTATCAGCTATGCTGTTATTTTTGTCTCTTGCTATGCTACTCAGTTTTTCGTCACTGACAGTTTCTATGCTCACAATTGCCGACGGAAATGGTACTAATGTGTACTCATCTCTCAAAGGTTCTGTCCTTCGTAGTTTGGTTGACACACACACCCACTGTTGATCGTTTCGTTAGCCCACCCAAGACTGAGGGGGACTAAAGATGTATCTCAGGTACAATCTCTGTGTTCCTGTGAAGTTCCAGGCAGCTGGATTGACTGGACATACGACCTCAGGTTTGATGACACGAATAAAACCCTCCCGGATTTAAACAGGCCAGATTTTGACTCGACTTAGCGAAGCAGGCTGCAGGTCAATGCCCTCAGGTAAGCTATAAATCAAAGTTGACAGCTCCTCTTCAGTCGGTCGGTATCTCTGGCTTTGTGTCGGGTTGCGTGCTTTTGCATAAAATCTCGCCCGATTATATAGGTAGATGAATGCTTAAGCAAAGCTTTTGGTTGGTTGCGACCCACATCCGAAAAAAAACGGGGCTTAAGTTTTTTCCTGGCGTAACTTCTTGTAATTTATTCCGGCTCAGCAACTGTGCGTTGATTGGCTGGGGCAAATTTGTATCCCGACATAATGATTTAACAAAGTAGTGGGGTTACACACTCGTTTCACGACACCAGGAGCAGTCAAGATCTGCTCCAGAAGCTGCCAGGACCTACTTTAGAAACACACTAAGCTCGCTAAAGCTCTACCTTGATAAAATCTTGTCTGTTTTCAGATTTTAAAAGTGAAATGCGATAAATGCAGATGAAATGAAACTTTTAACACTTCCAGGCGTTCGTTTTTCTGCAGTTTCATAAAGAGAGCGGGGTAAAATTCAACTATATTTTATATGTCAACTTCACTTTAAAAAAAAAAAAGATCGCCTTCATGCCTTGTGCAGTTCACGACTTAAGTGAATTTCAGTAAGCTAACTCGTGTGTAACTACTGGAAGCGTGGAAAAAAGTACCTTTTTTTCTTGGGATATCGTGCTTTTAAATGCTTGTAGAAGGGGCTAGTCCAAAATTTTCGAAGCTTATAAATTATTTGTTTCCCTTTTATCACATACAACTCTACCAAATAATTCCCTGTTAAACAGACTCCAAAACCACGCAGCACGTGTTACAAACTGAAAAATTTAAGAGACTCAAAGGACACCCCATGTTCCAGAGAATGAATAGGCTAAAAAGAGGTAGGCTCAAGCGAACTAACTTTGTGACCCAAGCAAAAGAAAAAAATTACTAAAAATACCATGCTTGCAAGGTCAGTCGCAAAGAAAGTACCAACAAGCACAACTATCCCACTGTGGAAAATCAGATGCTTTCCTGAGCTAAAATCTGATATTCCAGGCATTAAAAGTAAGGGAATACAGATAGAAACACAAAGAAACTGTATAGCAACCAAGTATATTGACCAAAAATTTCATGCAAAGCTTTGGACACATGCATATACGTACTGATGATTTAGCACAACACCCAGTTGAAAATGGGGTTGATGGCATCCTCATAACATTAAAGAGTAGAATGCACTCTATGGCCTTCGCCACTGGCAAATACTGCAATAACTTCAATGCTGAAGCAGAAGCCCTGAAACAGGCAGAAACTCTTATTGAATGTAAAGCATATGCAGAAAAACAAATAGTCATCTTTACAGATGCCCGATCAGTAATAATAGCTCTGAAGAGCCATCATGCCAAAAGATTGAAAGATCTGATAAAATCTCTTGAAAGACTGCTAAATGCTTCAACAAGTGCACAGTCCATTGGAAGCCAGCCCATTGCAACATACCAGGCACAGAGGAGGCAGACAAGCTTGCTAAGGAAGGAGGAGCCTTACCAAAAAATTATATAGAGAAACTTACAAAATGGCAAAAACTACTATAAAAGCCACATTCAAATCCAAAAGGGTGAAGAGATCACTCAGACCATTTTAAAAATGATGCATATACTCAGCTGTCAGGCGAGAACACGTCACCATTTTTCGGTGACGCACTGGACACAGTAGACTGAGATATCATCTATACCACAAGTACTTTCTTCTTCTTCTGCGATCAGTTTCCTGTGCTCAGCAATCTAAACAAAGAGATGAGTTGCCTCCACAAATCCAGTTGTCAGCAGGAGGTCCTCGCGGGTGCCCCACAGTTTCTCTTCCATTTTCATCTCCTGGGGCCAGGTTTGTGCTCTCAGGTCACCAAAGAGAGGGCACGTTTACAGAATGTGTTCTGGTGTCTGAGGGCAATTATGGCATGTGGACTGGTCAGTTGGGGCAGCTTAAATTATGTTTAGGTGGGCTTGTAGTCTGCAGTGTCCTGTGCGGAGCCTAAAAATGGTGGTTTTCTGTGTTCTGTCTAACTTTATGATGGGATCTTGTTGGCAATTGCTGCCTGTTCTCCGGCTCCATGCATTTTTGTACTTTCTTTTGATGAGTGTCTTTGCTTCCTTCAGTGAGACTCTGTGGTGAATTTGTTCCTTCTGGGTGCTTGTTTTTGCCAGTTTGTCGGCTACCTCATTTCCTGCAATACCACAGTGTGCAGGAATCCACTACAGTGAAACTTTGTTGTTGACAGACAGCTGGTTCAGATGTTCTATAGGTGTTCTTGTTAAGAGATCGTCTGATTCATTTTGAATAGTCTGGAGAGTTGGCATGCAGTCGCATTAGAAGACTATATTTGATCCTTTGATCCTCCAGTATCTTTGTACTCTCTAGGATTGCAAGTAGCTCTGCGTTGTAGTTTGTAGAGAGTTCTCCAGTAGCAATTGATTGTTCTATTTTTGAAGCGTTTGGAATTAGTATATGGATCCCTGCTCCTCCTTTCCTTACTTCTTCTTCTGAAGATCCGTCAGTGAAGACAGCCAAACACCTGCTGCAGTCTTGTCCAACCTACAGCAATGAATGGAGTAGCATATTTCACAGTCACATGACACAAGTCGACGTCCAAAAGGCCAGTTGTACAATAATGGATATGGAGCTGGAAGATGCTCGTATTCTTCAGGATCAAAACAAAGAGGTATGTCCTTCCAGTGATGAACAGGTAAATAGGCTACTGGTCGTTGAAACATGAGACATTCTTGTATAGGCCACGGGAGTCCAGTTTGACGAACTCTCTGCTCACGACCAGGGCTAGGACCAATCATTGAGGACACAACAATGAGAGATAATTTTACCAAAGGCCAAGGGTTACTGAAAGCTTCACGAATAAATGATTTTTTGTTGGTGCTAAGTTTGTTCAAAAATGTTTCACTTCGCAGCATTTTCATATCCTTATCAAACACAAAACAGTTTGCAATGAAATATCGATGGACATCGTCAATGTTAATACGGTCTAAAACATTGAGCAGAGGTGATGCTTCATAATTTTGGCTGATGGAATGACACCTGTATCTTCCAAGACGGAAGTCTGTAAGTCCATTGCAGATACACAATCCAATAAAACTATTTTGTTCAACATAGCAAAATGAGCTCCAATGGTCACTTGTCGACAGTATTTGCTCAACCAATGGGCGAAATTCCTGCTGCAACCGAAGGTTAACAGTTTCATCTAGAAGTAGTAGTAAAGTGTCATGACTCTCTACATCATCGTGGGATTTGAGAGTTTTGATGGCATGAATAAGCGCCGACTGTTGTTTTTTTGTCTCTTTTGTCAATATCAGCCCCCTTGGAAAACAAAACATCTGTTTGTTCATAATTATCGCATTTAACAGCATACATCAGAGCTGTCATGCCACCATTGTCTTGTGCGTCAACATCTGCACCCTTCTCTATAAGACAATCTGTAATTTCAGGATCCACGTCACTTTTAGCAGCAAACATTAAGGCTGTCATACCGTCATTGTCTTGTGCTTTAACATCTGCACCATTCTGTATTAACAAGTCCACAGTGTGGAGAATATTGTCGTCGTCACTATCAAGTGTGTCACTAATTGTTAAAGTGGCGTGCATTAAAGCCGTTCTCCCTTTCAAATCTGTTGCGTTCACGTCAGCTCCAGCCACAATTAGGCGACGAGCAAGCGTCATAGCCTGATGACCACAGGCAACCATCAAGGCTGTGAGTCCTTCTTTGTCACGCCTGTTGAGGTCATCGCTTGCGGTAATCAGATATGATGAAACATCTTCATCTTCTTTACTTTCATCATCACTATCGATGTCACTTTCATCGCTGTCCCAATTTTCACAGTATTTGTCATCTGGATTAACAGCACCAGCGAGCATCAGTGCTGTCCTGTTGTTGTTGTCAGTCACGTTGGCATCAGCGCCTGCAGCAATTAGGTGGCGAACACATTTGTTGCCACACAACTCACTGGATGCAAACATTAGCGCAGTTTTCCCTTCCTGGTTTTGTGCATTCACATCAACACCTGCTTTAATCAGAATCTCTACGCACTCAAACGTTTTGATTTTATCATCAGACATCAGCATCATGCGTGAAGATATCAGGGCGTGCATTAATACTGTCCAGCCTTTATGGTCTCTCAAATGTACATCGCAACCAACTTCAACTAACGCTCTCAGACACGCTGATCGTTTATCCCGAGAAGCCAGGAATAAAGCGTTCCTGCCTTCAGAATCAACCTTGTGAATATCCGCTCCAAATTCTATTAACTGTTTCAGACAAGTTGTAGAATTCAACTTGGCTGCTGCCATCAAAGCTGTCATCCCATCTTTAGAAGCAATATTAACGCAAGTGCCAGCTTTTACCAAAATAGTTGCACATTCCTCCTGGTCATTCAACAAAGCTAAGATCAGTGCAGTTCTTTGTAATTTATCTGTGACATTAAGCTCTGCTCTATTGCTTATCAAAGTCTGAAGACAGTCTATGCGTCCATTCTTGGCAGCTAACATCAGCGATGTCATACCTGCAGCATTAGCCTGACTGACTGTAGCACCATTTTGAATCAAGGTCTTCAGACATCCCAAGCTACCAACTTGAGAACTGTACATTAACGCGGTCGTGCCGTCATTGTCTGCTATATCCACTCCGACAGATCCTCGTACAAGTGCAGAAAGGCACAGCTCCTGCGAACTAAGCGCAGCAATCATTAGAGCTGTCTGTCCTGTGTTGTCAGTCTGATATATATTGCCACCTGCTTGTAACAACAATTCCAGACACCCCACCTGTCCTAGTGACCCCGCTATCATTAAAACTGTCCTTCCAATATTATCTGATTGATTTATATTTGCTCCAGCTTTTAAAAGATCTGTTAGAAAGGTCACTTTACTTTCACTTGACAAGGCACACATCAGAGCTGTTTTTCCAGTTTTATCAGCGGCATTTAAACTGCAACCACCATTTATTAAAACTTTGAAACAGTTAGTGCAGTTTCCGCTGCAAACAGCCATAAGTGCAGATTGCCCGTTTCTGTCTTGCAGATCAACGTCTGCTCCATGACTTACCAACTGCCACAGACAGTAACACTTGTCTTCTTTGGCCGCCATCATCAGAGCTGTGTCTTTGTTATTGTTGGCAACATTGACATCTGCACCACCGGCCAGCAAAGCTGCTACAGTCTGAGGATTACCTGTACGAACTGCCATCATAAGAGCTGTGTCTCCTGATGATTCTAAAATACAAATATCTTGTTCTTTCTTCTCAGCTAGGTCAAGTTTAGCTCCAGCTAATATCAATTTTTGCAAACAGGACAGACTACCTTTAAGACAAGCGTGCATTAAAGGTGTGCGACCTTGTTTATCACCCTTGTTGACGTCGACTCCTGCATGTATCAATGTTAGCAGACATCGCTGGTTTCCTCCCTTTGCTGCTATTATCAAAGCTGTTTCTTTTTCAGTGTTGTAAAGATCAACGTTTGCACCAACTGCTATCAAAGAGTTCAGACACTTGTGCCTATCGTATTCTGAAGCAATCATTAACGCTGTCATCCCAGAATTGTTGACCATATTGAGATCAGGTTTAAAACGAAGTAGAACTCTAGTACAATTGCGATTTCCATGACGAATGGCTAACATCAATGGTGTCTCTCCATCTGTGTTTTTCCAGTTGATCTCCGCACCAACACCGACTAAGCATTCAACACAGTCTACATGTCCGTTGCGGACTGCTAATGTAAGAGCCGTTTCTCTGGCTGTGTTGGAAATATTAATATTAACCCTGGTTGTTAGCAATAACTGGAGACATTCAATTCTGCCATTCTCTGATGCAATCATTAATGCTGTATTGTCGTACCCTTTTCTGAAATCTGGATTAATACCAGCGTCAATAAGACAATGAAGGAGTTTAGTATTTCCGTCAATGGCACAGGTCATCAAACTGTCCACCCCTTCACCTGAGCTAGGATCAAGAGTAGCACCCGCGTGAACCAACATCTGTACACAGTCTAACTTGCCGTGAGTTAGTGCTGACATCAGAGCAGTGTTTCCAGACTGACTCCTAAAATTCACATTTGCTCCCAAGTTTATCAAACTCTCCAAGGTTGTAAGGTGTCCTTGTCGTGCAGCCAACATGAGTGATGTCATACCATCATTGCTCACTAAATCAACAATTCCTCCAGCGTGTATCAGAAAATCAACGCACTCAGAGCTGCCTTGAATCGCTGCCAACATAATGGGAGTGTATCCATGTTTATCAACACAGTTTGTGTCACTTCCAGCTTGAGCTAGAATTTTAAGACACTCCAAGTGCCCCTTTGATGCAGCAAACGAAAGAGCCGTTCTTCCACAGTGATTGGTAATGTCTATTTTGGCACCATATTTTATCAGAATGTTCATACATTCAACTTTTGCACATTGGGATGCCAACATCAAAGCAGTCATGCCGTCGTTGTTACTCACGTCGACAATAGCACCCGCTTCCATCAAAGTTTGGAGACACTCAATATGACCATGTTTTACACAAAAGATCACTGCTGTGTTACCACAATTGTCCGTCATATTTAAAGAAGCACTGTGCTGTATAAAGGTCCTGACACAATCAAATTGATTTTCGTGGGCAGCAATCATTAGAGCTGTCATTCCTGCATTGTTTGAAAAGTTCACATCAGCACCAATGTCTACAAGGACTTCAACAGACTTGACACTTCCGACCAGGGATGCCAACATTAGAGCTGTATCCCTTGCATTATTACACAGACTGACGTCACATCCGGCACCTTCCAGAAGCCGCATGTAGTCTAAAGCCCCAATCCATGTAGAAAGCATTAAAACTGTGTTACCATTCATACACTTTTTATCTACATCAGCTCCAGCAGCGATCAAATTTTGTACTGCTACCACGTGATCATCTTCAATAGCCAGCATCAGTGCCGTTTTCATATTGACGTTTGTGCTGTTAATATCAACTCCGGTGTTTGATAGAACATTATTTATAGATTCCACGCTTCCTTCTATGGCAATCATGACCAGTTCCTCCACACTTCCTCTCTGTTCCATAACTGATATTCAGAAGCAGCTAGTTGTGCAGTGTGCAGAGTCAAATACAAAGTGCACTGACTAGCCGAGGAATGTTCCACATATCAGTCTCTCTGGGTACTAAGTATATCTGTATTTCAGGGGGAAAAAAACGTATTATAATTAAAAAGATACGATTACTAATTTTGTTATTTAGATTGTTGCTAGTATTTTAAAAATTGTAGGTTTAATATACAGATTGGCCAATCATATACATCTGCTAAGCATGATTAAATGCAGGGCCGGTTGTAGGGTTGCTGGCGCCACGAGCATCCCTATAATATGTTTCTTCTTCTTCGTACACTCTCAGACGTCTAAATACTTGAATATTTTCAAAGAAAGCACTGGTCAGCTTGAGGCTATTTGTATCTCTATAGTTTTTTTTTTCCAGGAGTGCTTCTGGTTACAGCCATATGTGCTGTCGCAGTGTAAGGGACGCGACTGCGTTAAACATAATCATGTAGATAGGACGTCATGGGATATCGGGAAGAGTGACACAGCTCATTCATGTAAGTGGATAGAAGACTGATCAAGACACAGACCAAAGAATATTCGGGAAGATAGTTGTGAGTAGAGCACATGAACCTTCTATAACAAGGGCTTTGTAAGGTAGCGAGATAGACACGCAGATCTCTTTTCTCTATCCATGTAGTTTAACAGCAGATACGTCGACGAACAGTCAGTTCTGCATGTTCGTGGCACAAGACTAGAGCATGCATCTGCGGTGTACAGATAACCCTACAGACGATATCTAACACCAAAGCATGTTCGTGGCACTAGACTAAAGCATGCATCTGCGGTGTACAGATAACCCTACAGACGATATCTAACACCAAAGCATGTTCGTGGCACAAGACTAAAGCATGCATCTGTGGTGTACAGATAACCTACAGACGATATCTAACACCAATCAACTACTACAACATAGAGCATCAGAAGTGGTTAACAGACAATCCATCTCATATCTCCATGGCATATACTGGCCTGTTGATAGCATTACAAGACAGTCCTGGAAAGAACATGGCACGTGACAGGAGGACACACACTGAGGTGACCTGTTGATAGCATTACAAGACAGTCCTGTTCTGGAACCCCCACGGCAAGAGAGGCAGAGATAGACCAAGAAGCACACGGAGAAAAGAGCTGGAAACAGAGGTGAAAATGATGAGGAGAACGTGGAAAGAACTTGAGATGATGGCACGTGACAGGAGGACTTGGCATGTGTTTGTTGAAGGGCTATGATCCTTTGCATGAATGAATGAAGCATACATCGGACGTAACGTACATTTCGATACGTGATCTTTAAGACTAAGAATTATGGCAAGAACTGTGTAAATGGCTTACTTCGACGAAAATGAGTATTGTGCACAACTTTGACAGGAAACTGCCATGTGATGGCGAATGACGTTTTTTGAGATATAATGTAAGAAGTTAAGAAGTGTTTTTAACAATAAACTTTTGAATCGAGACCGAAATGAAAATTGTCGCAGTGTTGACCAGTTCTTCTTCTTACACTCTCAGACGTCCACTTGAATGTTCTCAAAGAAAGCAGTAGTCAGTTTGAGGCTATTTGAATCCCCGTAAAGCTTTTCTACGAAAGGAGCTGGAATGGCCACATGCACCTTCTCTGTACCACATATAAGGGGCGACTTTGAAGCAGATGTTCAGCAGTCATTTTATCAGTGCCACAGTTACACTGATCGGTAGTTCCTATCTTTAGCTTGTTGAATAGATTGTATCTCAATCTGTTGTGGCCAGTGCGAAGTCTGAAGGTTACTACTTGTTTTCTGCCGAGCTGGTAATATGCATGTGTGTGACCTGGATACTCTGTATTCTGTTTGTTTCTGAATCTGATAAAACTCTTTGCCTTTTTGAAAGTTATGCTTGCATCAGGCTGAGGTAGCTTTCCCTTTGCCAATCTGTCAGCTTCTTCATCGCCGGGCATGTTACAATGAGAAGGAATGCATTGCTTTGTTTTTGAATCGTTCACGTAGTTTATGAAACGCTACGTTTTGAAATATACTGTTCTGGATTTACAGAACCAAAATTAAATTTTAAAAGTTCAAGATAAAAGCGCTTGGCGCCTCCGGCCTTAGCCCCAGTCACCAGTACTTACAACTGGTCCTGATTAAATTTATTTATTAACATAAATCTTGCATATTCATTTATATAACAGTTTGAATGAAAGTTTAATGGCGTGACAACGGACTTAGAAGGCCTCCGGCGTAATTTAGTGATAGTCTCAAAATATGAATGAAAGTTTAATAGCGTGACAATGGACTTAGAAGACCTCCAGCGTCATTTAGTGATAGTCTAAAACATACGAATGAAAGTTTAGAACTGGATGTGACATACATTGAAGAAACCTGCTGACAGCATGGCTGCCTGAAATATACCTTTGTGTATTATTTATTAACTCCGCCTAGGCCAGTCCCAAGCCCGGCTGAAAAAGGAGGGGGGCGGCCTGCATGGAGGCCGTAAGGAGGCAGCCCCTCCACCATGCATAGGCACAACAGGCCAATCACCTGTTTGCTTTAAAACATGATTACGCGAACTATAAGAGAGAAAACCAGACGGATTCTAAAGGCGACGAACTGGAATGGACTACGGACTACGACTTATGGAACTTGGAGCACAAGAAGTATAAATGGGAAAGAAGAGGAGCTGGAGGAAGAGATGAGGAAAGCAAAACTAGAAATCCTGGCTATTACGGAAACAATGAAAAAGGGACAAGGAGTCATGGATCTCGATGGCAACACGCTGCTCTACAGTGGTGTACCCACATCTGAAAGAGCTAAAGGGGGCGTGGGTTGCATTGTGGCCAAAAACCAGAAAGATAGTATCAAGGGATGGAACTTTGTCTCGGAGCGCATTATAGTTGTAAAACTAAAAGAAGGAGAAACCATAGTCAACCTGGTGTATGGGCCAAATGAGGATGAGAGAGCAGAGGTTAAGGAGGAATTCTTCGAGCTGCTTCAAAGGACAGTGGATGACTGCCTAGATCAAATTATCATGCTCAGAGATTTCAATGCCAGAGTTGGAATTGACCATGCTAGATGGGGTGGAGTTATCGGAAGATATGGAGAAGATACTCTCAATGACAATGGAGCTGGAGAAGAGAGGGGTGGTCATAAGCAGCTCTAAAACAAAATCCATTGTGATATCACGAGAAGAAAGAATACATCAGATTAAGCTGGGAGAACAGGTCCTGGAACAGGTCGACCACTTTAAATATCCTGGAGCTATTATAGACCGAAAGGGAGGCATCAAAGAAGAGTTGGCCACTCAAAAAGCAGCAGCTGGGAGACTTTTTTAGGCCATAAATCGAGGATTCCTCAGCAAGAGAGAGGTTGGTAAGAAAACGAAGATGGCTGTATACCGCTAAACCTATGTCTCAGTCTTGACATATGGATGTGAGTCATGGGGCAATGACTACAACCCATACAAGCCAGATCCAAACCTCAGAAATAAGGTATCTGAGGAAAGTGGTTGAAGTAACAAAAAGAGACATGGTTCGCAACCAGACGATACGTCAAGGCCTAAAATCCCACCCCCTGCAGACCCAAGTAGAACTGTCCCAACTAAGATGGTTTAGCCATGTCTGCAGAATGGGAGAAGATCGGCTACCACGACAAGCATGGGAAACAAAGAGCCAGGGATCCAGACCCCCAGAGTTCACTGGTAGGACATTAGACAATCTTTGAAGGACCGAGGACTAGAATGGAATCAGGCCAGGAGGAAGACTGCCGATAGGATAGTCTGGCGCTCTCTCTTCCAAACCTCTACACCTCCTGGTAGAAGTTGAACGACTAAGAAAGTATTATTTATTTATTTACTGTTTACAGGCCTCGAGTTTCCACTCCATATTTGTTTAAAAACGTTTATACAATACCAAACCTACCCTCTATTCTATATTGTTCTCATTCTTCTAACATTTGCTAGACACAGCATTAAGATCTTTGTCTTGTGAAATCCGCAGTCACCATAATATTATGATTATAATAATAATATTATATGTTATTGTTTAGCTAATGTTAATATCAACTCCAATAAGAAACATTATAATAACAACATTATCTTGTGAAATCGCCATGAAATCTGACCTATACTGTTAAATAGAAAACTGCAGAAGTGGTTGCATCTATAATTAGTGTGGGTCGTTACATGTACCTAGTAACGACCCAGACTAATTATAGATGCAATCACTTCTGCAGTTTTCTATTTAACAGTATAGGTCCGATTTCCTGGCGATTTCACAAGATAATGTTGTTATTATAATGTTTCTTATTGGAGTTGATATTAACATTAGCTAAACAATAACATATAATATTATTATTATAATCATAATATTATGGTGACTGCGGATTTCACAAGACAAAGATCTTAATGCTGTGTCTAGCAAATGTTAGAAGAATGAGAACAATATAGAAAAGAGGATAGGTTTAGTATTGTATAAACGTTTTTAAACAAATATGGAGTGGAAACTCGAGGCCTGTAAACAGTAAATAAATAAATAATACTTTCTTAGTCGTTCAACTTCTACCGTGAGGTGTAGAGGTTTGGAAGAGAGAGCGCCAGACTATCCTATCGGCTGTCTTCCTCCTGGCCTGGTTCCATTCTAGTCCTCGGTCCTTCAAAGATTGTCTAATGTCCTACCAGTGAACTCTGGGGGTCTGGATCCCTGGCTCTTTGTTTCCCATGCTTGTCGTGGTAGCCGATCTTCTCCCATTCTGCAGACATGGCTAAACTATCTTAGTTGGGACAGTTCTACTTGGGTCTGCAGGGGGTGGGATTTTAGGCCTTGACGTATCGTCTGGTTGCGAACCATGTCTCTTTTTGTTACTTCAACCACTTTCCTCAGATACCTTATTTCTGAGGTTTGGATCTGGCTTTTATGGGTTGTAGTCATTGCCCCATGACTCACATCCATATGTCAAGACTGGGACATAGGTAGGGCGGTATACAGCCATCTTCGTTTTCTTACCAACCTCTCTCTTGCTGAGGAATCCTCGATTTATGGCCTAAAAAAGTCTCCCAGCTGCTGCTTTTTGAGTGGCCAACTCTTCTTTGATGCTTCCCTTTCGGTCTATAATAGCTCCGGGATATTTAAAGTGGTCGACCTGTTCCAGGACCTGTTCTCCCAGCTTAATCTGATGTATTCTTTCTTCTCGTGATATCACAATGGATTTTGTTTTAGAGCTGTTTATGACCATCCCTCTCTTCTCCAGCTCCATTGTCATTGAGAGTATCTTCTCCATATCTTCCGATAACTCCACCCCATCTAGCATGGTCAATTCCAACTCTGGCATTGAAATCTCTGTGCATGATAATTTCATCTAGGCAGTCATCCACTGTCTTTTGAAGCAGCTCGAAGAATTCCTTCTTGACCTCTGCTCTCTCATCCTCATTTGGCCCATACACCAGGTTGACTATGGTTTCTCCTTCTTTTAGTTTTACAACTATAATGCGCTCCGAGACAAAGTTCCATCCCTTGATACTATCTTTCTGGTTTTTGGCCACAATGCAACCCACGCCCCCTTTAGCTCTTTCAGATGTGGGTACACCACTGTAGAGCAGCGTGTTGCCATCGAGATCCATGACTCCTTGTCCCTTTTTCTTTGTTTCCGTAATAGCCAGGATTTCGAGTTTTGCTTTCCTCATCTCTTCCTCCAGCTCCTCTTCTTTCCCATTTATACTTCTTGTGCTCCAAGTTCCATAAGTCGTAGTCCGTAGTCCATTCCAGTTCGTCGCCTTTAGAATCCGTCTGGTTTTCTCTCTTGTATTTCGCGTAATCATGTTTTAAAGCAAACAGGTGATTGGCCTGTTGTGCCTATGCATGGTGGAGGGGCTGCCTCCTTACGGCCTCCATGCAGGCCCCCCCCCCCCTCCTTTTTCAGCCGGGCTTGGGACTGGCCTAGGCGGAGTTAATAAATAATACACAAAAGTATATTTCAGGCAGCCATGCTGTCAGCAGGTTTCTTCAATGTATGTCACATCCAGTTCTAAACTTTCATTCGTATGTTTTAGACTATCACTAAATGACGCTGGAGGTCTTCTAAGTCCATTGTCACGCTACTAAACTTTCATTCATATTTTGAGACTATCACTAAATTACGCCGGAGGCCTTCTAAGTCCGTTGTCACGCCATTAAACTTTCATTCAAACTGTTATATAAATGAATATGCAAAATTTATGTTAATAAATAAATTTAATCAGGACCAGTTGTAATTACTGGTGACTGGGGCTAAGGCCGGAGGCGCCAAGCGCTTTTATCTTGAACTTTTAAAATTTAATTTTGGTTTAGTAAATCCAGAACAGTATATTTCAAAACGTAGCGTTTCATAAACTACGTAAAGGATTCAAAAACAAAGCAATGCATTCCTTCTCATTGTAACATGCCCGGCGATGAAGAAGCTGACAGATTGGCAAAGGGAAAGCTACCTCAGCCTGATGCAAGCATAACTTTCAAAGAGGCAAAGAGTTTTATCAGATTCAGAAACAAACAGAATACAGAGTATCCAGGTCACACACATGCATATTACCAGCACAGCAGAAAACAAGTAGTAACCTTCAGACTTCGCACTGGCCACAACAGATTGAGATACAATCTATTCAACAAGCTAAAGATAGGAACTACCGATCAGTGTAACTGTGGCACTGATAAAATGACTGCTGAACATCTGCTTCAAAGTCGCCCCTTATATGTGGTACAGAGAAGGTGCATATGGCCGACTCCAGCTCCTTTCGTAGAAAAGCTTTACGGGGATTCAAATAGCCTCAAACTGACTACTGCTTTCTTTGAGAACATTCAAGTGGACGTCTGAGAGTGTAAGAAGAAGAACTGGTCACCACTGCGACAATTTTCATTTCGGTCTCGATTCAAAAGTTTATTGTTAAAAACACTTCTTAACTTCTTACATTATATCTCAAAAAACGTCATTCGCCGTCACATGGCAGTTTCCTGTCAAAGTTGTGCACAATACTCATTTTCGTCGAAGTAAGCCATTTACACAATTCTTGCCATAATTCTTAGTCTTAAATTATCACGTATCGAAATGTACGTTACGTCTGATGTATGCTTCATTCATTCATTCATTCATGCAAAGGAGCATAGGCCTTCAACAAACACATGCCAAGTCCTCCTGTCACGTGCCATCGTCTCAAGTTCTTTCCACGTTCTCCTCATCATTTTCACCTGTTTCCAGCTCTTTTCTCCGTGTGCAGATGCATGCTTTAGTCTTGTGCCACGAACATGCAGAACTGACTGTTCGTCGACGAATCTGTTGTTAAACTACATGGATAGAGAAAAGAGATCTGCGTGTCTATCTCACTACCTTACATAGCCCTTGTTATAGAAGGTTCCTGTGCTCTACTCACAACTATCTTCCTGAATATTCTTTGGTCTGTGCCTTGATCAGTCTTCTATCCACTTACGTGAATGAGCTGTGTCACTCTTCCCAATAGCCCATGACGTCCTATCTACATGATTATGTTTAACGCAGTCGCGTCCCTTACACTGCGACAGCACATATGGCTGTAACCAGTAGCACTCCTGGAAAAAAAAAACTATAACGATACAAATAGCCTCAAGCTGACAAGTGCTTTCTTTGAAAATATTCAAGTATTTAGACGTCTGAGAGTGTACGAAGAAGAAGAAACATATTATAGGGATGCTCGTGGCGCCAGCAACCCTACAACCGGCCCTGCATTTAATCATGCTTAGCAGATGTATATGATTGGCCAATCTGTATATTAAACCTACAATTTTTAAAGTACTAGCAACGATCTAAATAACAAAATTAGTAATCGTATCTTTTTAATTATAATACGTTTTTTTCCTTCCTGAAATACAGATATACTTAGTACCCAGAGAGACTGATATGTGGAACATTCCTCAGCTAGTCAGTGCACTTTGTATTTGACTCTGCACACTACACAACTAGCTGCTTCTGAATATCAGTTATGGAACAGAGAGGAAGTGTGGAGGAACTGGTCATGATTGCCATAGAAGGAAGCGTGGAATCTATAAATAATTTTCTATCAAACACCGGAGTTGATATTAACAGCACAAACGTCAATATGAAAACGACACTGATGCTGGCTATTGAAGATGATCACGTGGTAGCAGTACAAAATTTGATCGCTGCTGGAGCTGATGTAGATAAAAAGTGTATGAATGGTAACACAGCTTTAATGCTTTCTACATGGATTGGGGCTTTAGACTGCATGCGGCTTCTGGAAGGTGCCGGATGTGACGTCAGTCTGTGTAATAATGCAAGGGATACAGCTCTAATGTTGGCATCCCTGGTCGGAAGTGTCAAGTCTGTTGAAGTCCTTGTAGACATTGGTGCTGATGTGAACTTTTCAAACAATGCAGGAATGACAGCTCTAATGATTGCTGCCCGCGAAAATCACTTTGATTGTGTCAGGACCTTTATACAGCACAGTGCTTCTTTAAATATGACGGACAATTGTGGTAACACAGCAGTGATCTTTTGTGTAAAACATGGTCATATTGAGTGTCTCCAAACTTTGATGGAAGCGGGTGCTATTGTCGACGTGAGTAACAACGACGGCATGACTGCTTTGATGTTGGCATCCCAATGTGCAAAAGTTGAATGTATGAACATTCTGATAAAATATGGTGCCAAAATAGACATTACCAATCACTGTGGAAGAACGGCTCTTTCGTTTGCTGCATCAAAGGGGCACTTGGAGTGTCTTAAAATTCTAGCTCAAGCTGGAAGTGACACAAACTGTGTTGATAAACATGGATACACTCCCATTATGTTGGCAGCGATTCAAGGCAGCTCTGAGTGCGTTGATTTTCTGATACACGCTGGAGGTATTGTTGATTTAGTGAGCAATGATGGTATGACATCACTCATGTTGGCTGCACGACAAGGACACCTTACAACCTTGGAGAGTTTGATAAACTTGGGAGCAAATGTGAATTTTAGGAGTCAGTCTGGAAACACTGCTCTGATGTCAGCACTAACTCACGGCAAGTTAGACTGTGTACAGATGTTGGTTCACGCGGGTGCTACTCTTGATCCTAGCTCAGGTGAAGGGGTGGACAGTTTGATGACCTGTGCCATTGACGGAAATACTAAACTCCTTCATTGTCTTATTGACGCTGGTATTAATCCAGATTTCAGAAAAGGGTACGACAATACAGCATTAATGATTGCATCAGAGAATGGCAGAATTGAATGTCTCCAGTTATTGCTAACGACCAGGGTTAATATTAATATTTCCAACACAGCCAGAGAAACGGTTCTTACATTAGCAGTCCGCAACGGACATGTAGACTGTGTTGAATGCTTAGTCGGTGTTGGTGCGGAGATCAACTGGAAAAACACAGATGGAGAGACACCATTGATGTTAGCCATTCGTCATGGAAATTGCAATTGTACTAGAGTTCTACTTCGTTTTAAACCTGATCTCAATATGGTCAACAATTCTGGGATGACAGCGTTAATGATTGCTTCAGAATACGACAGGCACGAGTGTCTGAACTCTTTGATAGCAGTTGGTGCAAACGTTCATCTTCACAACACTGAAAAAGAAACAGCTTTGATAATAGCAGCAAAGGGAGGAAACCAGCGATGTCTGCTAACATTGATACATGCAGGAGTCGACGTCAACAAGGCTGATAAACAAGGTCGCACACCTTTAATGCATGCTTGTCTTAAAGGTAGTCTGTCCTGTTTGCAAAAATTGATATTAGCTGGAGCTAAACTTGACCTAGCTGAGAAGAAAGAACAGGATATTTGTATTTTAGAATCATCAGGAGACACAGCTCTTATGATGGCAGTTCGTACAGGTAATCCTCAGACTGTAGCAGCTTTGCTGGCCGGTGGTGCAGATGTCAATGTTGCCAACAATAACAAAGACACAGCTCTGATGATGGCGGCCAAAGAAGACAAGTGTTACTGTCTGTGGCAGTTGGTAAGTCATGGAGCAGACGTTGATCTGCAAGACAGAAACGGGCAATCTGCACTTATGGCTGTTTGCAGCAGAAACTGCACTAACTGTTTCAAAGTTTTAATAAATGGTGGTTGCAGTTTAAATGCCACTGATAAAACTGGAAAAACAGCTCTGATGTGTGCCTTGTCAAGTGAAAGTAAAGTGACCTTTCTAACAGATCTTTTAAAAGCTGGAGCAAATATAAATCAATCAGATAATATTGGAAGGACAGTTTTAATGATAGCGGGGTCACTAGGACAGGTGGGGTGTCTGGAATTGTTGTTACAAGCAGGTGGCAATATGTATCAGACTGACAACACAGGACAGACAGCTCTAATGATTGCTGCGCTTAGTTCGCAGGAGCTGTGCCTTTCTACACTTGTACGAGGATCTGCCGAAGTGGATATAGCAGACAATGACGGCACGACCGCGTTAATGTACAGTTCTCAAGTTGGTAGCTTGGGATGTCTGAAGACCTTGATTCAAAATGGTGCTACAGTCAGTCAGGCTAATGCTGCAGGTATGACATCGCTGATGTTAGCTGCCAAGAATGGACGCATAGATTGTCTTCAGACTTTGATAAGCAATAGAGCAAAGCTTAATGTCACAGATAAATTACAAGGAACTGCACTGATCTTAGCTTTGTTGAATAACCAGGAGGAATGTGCAACTATTTTGGTAAACGCTGGCAGTTGCGTTAATATTGCTTCTAAAGATGGGACGACAGCTTTGATGGCAGCAGCCAAGTTGAATTCTATAACTTGTCTAGAACAATTAATAGAATTTGGAGCTGATATTCACAAGGTTGATTCTGAAGGCAGGAACGCTTTATTCCTGGCTTCTCGGGATAAACGATCAGCGTGTCTGAGAGCGTTAGTTGAAGTTGGTTGCGATGTTCATTTGAGAGACCATAAAGGCTGGACAGTATTAATGCACGCCCTGATGTCTTCACGCATGATGCTGATGTCTGATGATAAAATCAAAACGTTTGAGTGCGTAGAGATTCTGATTAAAGCAGGTGTTGATGTGAATGCACAAAACCAGGAAGGGAAAACTGCGCTAATGTTTGCATCCAGTGAGTTGTGTGGCAACAAATGTGTTCGCCACCTAATTGCTGCCGGCGCTGATGCCAACGTGACTGACAACAACAACAGGACAGCACTGATGCTCGCTGGTGCTGTTAATCCAGATGACAAATACAGTGAAAATTGGGACAGCGATGAAAGTGACATCGATAGTGATGATGAAAGTAAAGAAGATGAAGATGTTTCATCATATCTGATTACCGCAAGCGATGACCTCAACAGGCGTGACAAAGAAGGACTCACAGCCTTGATGGTTGCCTGTGGTCATCAGGCTATGACGCTTGCTCGTCGCCTAATTGTGGCTGGAGCTGACGTGAACGCAACAGATTTGAAAGGGAGAACGGCTTTAATGCACGCCACTTTAACAATTAGTGACACACTTGATAGTGACGACGACAATATTCTCCACACTGTGGACTTGTTAATACAGAATGGTGCAGATGTTAAAGCACAAGACAATGACGGTATGACAGCCTTAATGTTTGCTGCTAAAAGTGACGTGGATCCTGAAATTACAGATTGTCTTATAGAGAAGGGTGCAGATGTTGACGCACAAGACAATGGTGGCATGACAGCTCTGATGTATGCTGTTAAATGCGATAATTATGAACAAACAGATGTTTTGTTTTCCAAGGGGGCTGATATTGACAAAAGAGACAAAAAACAACAGTCGGCGCTTATTCATGCCATCAAAACTCTCAAATCCCACGATGATGTAGAGAGTCATGACACTTTACTACTACTTCTAGATGAAACTGTTAACCTTCGGTTGCAGCAGGAATTTCGCCCATTGGTTGAGCAAATAGTGTCGACAAGTGACCATTGGAGCTCATTTTGCTATGTTGAACAAAATAGTTTTATTGGATTGTGTATCTGCAATGGAATTACAGACTTCCGTCTTGGAAGATACAGGTGTCATTCCATCAGCCAAAATTATGAAGCATCACCTCTGCTCAATGTTTTAGACCGTATTAACATTGACGATGTCCATCGATATTTCATTGCAAACTGTTTTGTGTTTGATAAGGATATGAAAATGCTGCGAAGTGAAACATTTTTGAACAAACTTAGCACCAACAAAAAATCATTTATTCGTGAAGCTTTCAGTAACCCTTGGCCTTTGGTAAAATTATCTCTCATTGTTGTGTCCTCAATGATTGGTCCTAGCCCTGGTCGTGAGCAGAGAGTTCGTCAAACTGGACTCCCGTGGCCTATACAAGAATGTCTCATGTTTCAACGACCAGTAGCCTATTTACCTGTTCATCACTGGAAGGACATACCTCTTTGTTTTGATCCTGAAGAATACGAGCATCTTCCAGCTCCATATCCATTATTGTACAACTGGCCTTTTGGACGTCGACTTGTGTCATGTGACTGTGAAGTCTGCAAAGGAAAAGGTCTGAGTTTTCAGCACTAATTAATTATATCTACCGTAAAACGGTGACTATTTTTCGTTAGATAAATCACAGGGAATCTTCATCTTCCTTGTTCGCCTTCAGACTTCCACATTAATAACTCTAATAAAAGCAGTAGTCAGCTCAAGGTTCCTGACATCTCCAAACAGTTTTTCGTTGAGAGAAGTTGGTTGTTGCCATATGCTACTTCATTCATTGCTGTAGGTTGGACAAGACTGCAGCAGGTGTTTGGCTGTCTTCACTGACGGATCTTCAGAAGAAGAAGTAAGGAAAGGAGGAGCAGGGATCCATATACTAATGCCAAACGCTTCAAAAATAGAACAATCAATTGCTACTGGAGAACTCTCTACAAACTACAGCGCAGAGCTACTTGCAATCCTAGAGAGTACAAAGATACTGGAGGATCAAAGGATCAAATATAGTCTTCTAATGCGACTGCATGCCAACTCTCCAGACTATTCAAAATGAATCGGACGATCTCTTAACAAGAACACCTATAGAACATCTGAACCAGCTGTCTGTCAACAACAACGTTTCACTGTAGTGGATTCCTGCACACTGTGGTATTGCAGGAAATGAGGTAGCCGACAAACTGGCAAAAACAAGCACCCAAAAGGAACAGTTTCACCACAGAGTCTCACTGAAGGAAGCAAAGATACTCATCAAAAGAAAGTACAAAAATGCATGGAGCCGGAGAACAGGCAGCAATTGCCAACAAGATCCCATCATAAAGTTAGACAGAACACAGAAAACCACCATTTTTAGGCTCCGCACAGGACACTGCAGACTACAAGCCCACCTAAACAGAATTTAAGCTGCCCCAACTGACCAGTCCACATGCCATAATTGCCCTCAGACTCCGGAACACATTCTGTAAACGTGCCCTCTCTTTGGTGACCTGAGAGCACAAACCTGGCCCCAGGAGATGAAAATGGTAGAGAAACTGTGGGGCACCCGCGAGGACCTCCTGCTGACAACTGGATTTGTGGAGGCAACTCATCTCCTTGTTTAGATTGCTGAGCACAGGAAACTGATCGCAGAAGAAGAAGAAAGTACTTGTGGTATAGATGATATCTCAGTCTACTGTGTCCAGTGCGTCACCGAAAAATGGTGACGTGTTCTCGCCTGACAGCTGAGTATATGCATCATTTTTAAAATGGCCTGAGTGATCTCTTTACCCTTTTGGATTTGAATGTGCTTTTATAGTAGTTTTTGCCATTTTGTAAGTTTCTCTATATAATTTTTTGGTAAGGCTCCTCCTTCCTTAGCAAGCTTGTCTGCCTCCTCTGTGCCTGGTATGTTGCAATGGGCTGGCTTCCAATGGACTGTGCACTTGTTGAAGCATTTAGCCAGTCTTTCAAGAGATTTTATCAGATCTTTCAATCTTTTGGCATGATGGCTCTTCAGAGCTCTTATTACTGATCGGGCATCTGTAAAGATGACTATTTGTATTTCTGCATATGCTTTACATTCAATAAGAGTTTCTGCCTGTTTCAGGGCTTCTGCTTCAGCATTGAAGTTATTGCAGTATTTGCCAGTGGCGATTGCCATAGAGTGCATTCTACTCTTTAATGTTATGAGGATGCCATCAATCCCATTTTCAACTGGGTGTTGTGCTAAATCATCAGTATATGCATGTGTCCAAAGCTTTGCAGGAAATTTTTGGTCAATATACTTGGTTGCTATACACTTTCTTTGTGTTTCTATCTGTATTCCCTTACTTTTAATGCCTGGAATATCAGATTTTAGCTCAGGAAAGCATCTTATTTTCCACAGTGGGATAGTTGTGCTTGTTGGTACTTTCTTTGCGACTGACCTTGCAAGCATGGTATTTTTGGTAATTTTTTCTTTTGCTTGGGTCACAAAGTTAGTTCGCTTGAGCCTACCTCTTTTTAGCCTATTCATTCTCTGGAACATGGGGTGTCCTTTGAGTCTCTTAAATTTTTCAGTTTGTAACACGTGCTGCGTGGTTTTGGAGTCTGTTTAACAGGGAATTATTTGGTAGAGTTGTATGTGATAAAAGGGAAACAAATAATTTATAAGCTTCGAAAATTTTGGACTAGCCCCTTCTACAAGCATTTAAAAGCACGATATCCCAAGAAAAAAGGTACTTTTTTCCACGCTTCCAGTAGTTACACACGAGTTAGCTTACTGAAATTCACTTAAGTCGTGAACTGCACAAGGCATGAAGGCGATCTTTTTTTTTTAAAGTGAAGTTAACAGTCTGTAAAATATAGTTGAATTTTACCCCGCTCTCTTGATGAAACTGCAGAAAAACGATCGTCTGGAAGTGTTAAAAGTTTCATTTCATCTGCATTTATTGCATTTCACTTTTAAAATCTGAAAACAGACACGATTTTATCAAGGTAGAGCTTTAGCGAGCTTAGTGTGTTTCTAAAGTAGGCCCTGACAGCTTCTGGAGCAGATCTTGACTGCTCCTGGTGTCGTGAAACGAGTGTGTAACCCCACTACTTTGTTAAATCATTATGTCGGGATACAAATTTGCCCCAGCCAATCAACGCACAGTTGCTGAGCCGGAATAAATTACAAGAAGTTACGCCAGGAAAAAACTTAAGCCCTGTTTTTTTCGGATGTGGGTCGCAACCAACCAAAAGCTTTGCTTAAGCATTCATCTACCTATATAATCGGGCGAGATTTTATGCAAAAGCACGCAACCCGACACGAAGCCAGAGATACCGACCGACTGAAGAGGAGCTGTCAACTTTGATTTATAGCTTACCTGAGGGCATTGACCTGCAGCCTGCTTCGCTAAGTCGAGTCAAAATCTGGCCTGTTTAAATCTGGGAGGGTTTTATTCGTGGCATCAAACCTGAGGTCGTATGTCCAGTCAATCCAGCCGCCTGGAACTTCACAGGAGCACAGAGATTGTACCTGAGATACATCTTTAGTCCCCCTCAGTCTTGGGTGGGCTAACGAAACGATCAACAGCGGGTGTTTGTGTCAACCAAACTACGAAGGACAGAACCTTTGAGAGATGAGTACACATTAGTACCATTTCCGTCGGCAATTGTGAGCATAGAAACTGTCAGTGACGAAAAACTGAGTAGCATAGCAAGAGACAAAAATAACAGCATAGCTGATAAATTTTATATACTTAATTAACAGCACAGCTGATACATGTACTATAATTGAATAACAGCACAGCTGATATAACTTTTGTTCCTATAATTGGAAAACTTGTAATATATTTATATATCTATATAAAATATAAATATTTGTAAATCATATGTAAACATACAAATCCATTATATTCCATTGTTTCAACATCCATCCTTCAGCACAAGAGTAGATAGTGTATATACTAAATAAATAATAAGGAAATTGTATTTGAACGACTTGTCAATTTTATCATTGTTAAGTAAAAATCTGTTTCCTTGTTTTTTTAATATCACAGTTAGTAGGTACCACAAACTGCCTCTTCGCCGCGGTCGGAAAATTCTGTGACGCGCAAGCGAGGCCCAGTTTGTGCCCTTTTCAACCTCGATCTGCCTAGTAATTAATTTGCCTTTTCTAAATAAAAATTATATCTTCTGGTTCCTTGATCTTTCTTCTTTCATAATATGTCAATTGTAACTTTCTGCGTGTCATTGAAATTTAAAGATCAGAGTTATTTGAGGAAAGAGCGAACGAACGTTAAAAGAGTACACCTCCGATCTTTCTCGGCACGGAAACGCGCAATGGCGGCTGTTCCAATTGACAATCCCGATAACGATGGGCCGGCTGTAGGGGACACAGCACGAAATGACTCAGGCGCTGAATTGAAAGTTTCACCAATGGAAGTCGACGCAATATGTGTTCTGAGTAAGTTTTGAACTTTGTTTTATTTCTATTCATTTCAGACCTATTTTGTTTATTTGCAATATAGCAACGGCAAGTGACGGAGGGGGGATGTATTAGTAAAAGAACAGCCAAATGTGGCAGCTCGATTCACACATTTAGACAGAACGTTCTTCGTATTTTAAGCAATTTTGGGGGTGGAGTATTGTTGTTTTTGTAGCTATTTGGTTGTTTTATCGGACCATCACCATTTTCTAAACATTCGGTATCAGAATTAAGGTCTAAAGTCTAACGCTTAGTAACAGTTTGTAAAACCGCTGACCTCGTTTCGATAACGTGATGGATGTCAAAGGTCATGTTTAGAATTTAGCTTGCTACACATTTGTGATCGTTAATTTTTTTTTTTTTAAATTGCCTCTCGCTTAATTGACCTTTTTTTTTCTCAATTATTTCAGGGGACGATTTTTTCTCAATTATTTCAGGGGACGATCGTTATGATGCACATTTTTCAGTGACGGGAAGAGGCAGACGTCGGGCTCTGCCACCGATTTCTACTGTGACAAACAGACTATTGGCACAGTTCTGTCTTCTGGAGGACTAGGAAAATGCAACATGGGAGCTAGTACGTCTTCATACATGCCACACCTTGGAGATGAAAAACCTGTACAAAAAAATCCAAAACCCTAAACAAAGACATGCAAAACCTGTACAAAGACTGAAAAAAACATATCAAAGGAGTTATTTCGTGTAAAAATATTTTCAATTACAGTGGGCTGCATTATAAATGAGGCACAGGGAATTTGCCTTTTAAAGCAGGTCTTCACTTATTTTAAAACCCAAACAATAAATGTCTGAGTTTATTTTACACTGTAAAAATAATGTGATGGTGTCATCATTTAGTCTATTTCTGTGCTTAATTATCACTAACAGACTGGAAAATTCTGTGTTACATAGGACCTTATAAAAGAATTCTGAGATACAGTAATTAGGGGAATGGGTTAGAAAACCTGTACAGAAATTATGTACAGGGTGTACACATCTGAAAACGCAAACACCTTGTACAGATTATGGGTAAACCATAGCATGTTGCATGTATGCGTCTTGTTGTGTAAAGTTTATATATCATATTATTTCCTCTCATTCTCTGATGTTAAAAATCATTAGGCTACTATGTAGTTGAAGCTTTCCTAGAAGCCTCTACAGGTTTTGAGTTTATTTTACAATTACAAACATAAAAGACAAATGACATAATCCATGTAAAAGAGAGACTTACAATCTACTGTATAATTAATATAATGATTTAAATGGTAAATGCAGTAAAAATTAATGCCGCAATAAATGCTTAATGATTAACAAAGGGAAAGAAAAAATAATTTGGCCGACATTTTTTGTATTAATAAAATAACACAATCATGCAATTTGTCCTCTTTCCGTCCCTCCCAATGAATTTCTCTCAGGTGACCTCTTGGTTTCTCTGTGCTATCCGAACAGAATGTGAGTAAAGGACAGCTACAGTACAGGTGCCAGATGTCAGTACAACAAGCCAGTGCCCTGAGAGGAGATTCACTTGAGGACTTTCTGAACACACAATTATCTTTTGATGCAGCTGACCTCAAGTGACAGTGAGTTGGACACGGACTAATATGTAAAGTTTCTTTGTTTATAAAAATCCAATTTTAAGCAGTAAAGGTTGTTTCAATCAAGAAAATAACCATCAAGTTGAATTGTACAACTCAAATTACATAAATATGGAAGTTTTCAGCTCTATAGCTGCAATATTCATGATTTTATGACAACATTTGGAATTTCATGAGATTTTTCTTCCGAACTGCAAATTTAGCCTTTGATCCATTTTCACATAATGCAGTTTTATAGTATTCAGTATTTCATGTGGCTCAAAAAAATTAAGCATCAAGGATATAATGCTCTCTTTAAGCTCAATAAATCTTATAGCTTTCCTGTGTGTAGTTTTTTTATTTATGAGTGCATGAAAATGCATATTTGCACTTTGCGAGCACAACAATGAGACTTGAAATTGTATTTTTTGTCAATTTTGATGGACAATAATTCATTTAATTGATTTGTTGTACTTCCCATGTTTCTTTTCTGCAATAAGGACTTGTATGACTTTGTACAAAAAGCATTACTGACTTGGTAAGTGTTTGTTGACTGTAGTTATGATTGTACAAAGTCGGGCAATTTGTTCGGTGCGAAGATGTTTGAAAAATTTTGTAATTCCACACAATTTTGAAATGCTGTAACTCGGTTGTTTGATGTCCGATTTTTAAAATTTTACAAGGAAATTTCATGGCTTAAGGAGATCAATTAAGATCTATAAACAAAGACACTGTAAAAACAAAATGAAAAATCAGTTTGTGGTACCTACAGTTAGTTACACAGCGGAGGTGGCACTTTATGTCGGCCTCTTCTCTACTATTGTTTCGAGATCAGATCATTCACAGCCGTAACTAATTTGTGATACCAGTAGTTCTCTCAGACACTGGGACTTCACCATTTTCTGCAGAAATTCTATTTCTGTAATTGTCAGTACTATACTGATCCTAGAGCCAAAATAAAACCTCACGCCACACCTGGGTTACCTTCCGTTGTGCCAAAGTTCCGCCGTCTTTAAATAGCCCTTGTTTAGCAAATTGAAAAGCGGTCAGACAGATATGTGCCTGTGTGGGGAGGACAAACAAACAGTAGACCATGTCTTCATAGTGCTGCATGAGATGAGCAAAGTTCCAGCATGATCTTCTTCCATCCAGTTGATGCGAAACGGTATTTAACGAAATAAGCACGTCACGGACTGCCAGATTTATAAGACAAGTATATGTGGTTGTCACAACGTGGCTTTAATTAGAGTCTGTCTGAGTACAGAGACAAGACACTAGTTGAGGAAAGTTTGAGAACATAGATTTAGATGAGAATTACAGTGAATGTGGAAGGATGAGACTTATATCTTCGAGGGTGAGAACCTAGATTGACTCTCCCTCGCCACTTGTGACTTATTCGCTAGCTACTGTCTCACCACCTCTGACTACCAGAAGGAGATAAGGTTTCACTAAATTATCCACAGACACCTCTATACAGTCAAAGCATATAAGTACAATATAGTTAAAGATAAACTGATCCAGTGTACATTTTATAGTTTATTAAACAACAAATCAATACCATAGCAAATAAATAAAAGTGCGAGTTCGCACAACCTGGAAAAAAGAACAATTCAAATGAAACGATATAAAATTCTCACACTCTCTTTCACACCTGCATGAAAACAACAATGGATAAAGAAATATACTTGGTGGTGGTACTTAAGTAAGAGCCACCACTCCTGACTACCCTATTGTTCCTAACTAACACATTGTCCCGCTGAAGATGTATAAACTGAATGACTCCTCTGTCTTAAAGGCGCTCTGGGCGGTCCTGCACAAGTGACAAATACACCACCAGAAATGCTACACTAATTGACCTTTCAGCGCTAACTCAGAGGCTGTCCTCTAAATAATTCTATCTAACCCTACTGTAACGCTTTCTTGTCCTAATTCCAGAATCTCACGTCTGCCACTAGGCTAACAAAAATGATGACGTCGCTTCCTAAAACCAAGGACAACCGTCCATAAACAAATAAACCAGGAAGTGATCGTATAAAGCCACTGTTATGATATTTACACATAACACCTACTGTTCCTCTATAAATTCCTTCTCTTCTCCTCTGTCTCGGTTCAGTGCCTCTCTGACGCCGCCGTCTTTGTCTGAGACTCTGATGAGTTGCTTCTTCGTCACGCACCTCCTCTCGTTGGCGTTTAGAAAGGTATGTTTTCCTTCTCTCCTTTCCCGAATACGGATGAAGATGGCCTTGGTAAATACAGCTAAATGTTGTTGCCTAAGGCTGTAGATGTTATCACTGCTGATGACACTCAATTCGTCAAATTGCTGAGTTAACCCGCTTCGGGTTTAGGCCCACTGCACTATTATGGTAGTATGTACACACCAGGCAACGTAGCATGTTATGGTGAAGGCCTTACGAGCTAAGAGCTCTTTTTTGAGACCATTTCCCGCTGAGGTATGTGTCCTCACTGCCAGAGAACTCCTTTCCTGTCAGTGTTGCCGACGTAACTGGGTGCCCGGTACAAGCCCGTACACAGTTGTCTTCAATTACGGCTATGTCTCGTGCCTCCTTCTCCTGAGAAGGCAAAGTCCATGGTAGGCTTAGGGCTATCTATAACCTCCATCACGCCGTGAACTGCCAACGTGAGCAGACCGCAAATGGCGCTTCTTCACTGCACAAAATTCTAGGACGGGTGAGCGATAAATACTTTTGACGCTCACTATATATATTATGAATTAGCTGATGCAATATCAGACGCAGTGAGTCATCGCATCTGCCATTATCTATCAGGAACCGCTTCTAACCAACCTTTGACCTACTATCATGCCTGCACACAAATTAAATCGAACTCACCCAATCATATCTTAAGCTAACCTCTGACCCAGTGTTGACCGAGCAAACCGCAAATTTATTTCTGCTCACGCGTCAAAATAATACGTAATATTCTGAAACCCTCCATCCTTCTATCTACCAGAATAATTTTACTGGTTCTGCGTTAACCTGGGTTGTGCTTCCCCCCATCCCTACAAATAAAAGGCATGTAGGGAATATGGTGTTAGGCCCATATTTTCTTCACCATCGGCTTACTAGGGGTGATGTTGTCAACATCACGCCGGCCGCCTTAACCTTCCCAGAGTTGCTCTGGTACCTATTTGGGGCTGGGTCGATCCAGGAGCCGTTTGTGGCCTAACAAAATCCCACCTCATCTGGGGATCGAACCATAGACCACTGAGCTAGGAAGCCAGTGCACTAACCACAATGCTACCATGGTCCCCAATAGAAAGACAAATGTTGGTGACAATATGTGTCATTGCAGAACTCCAGTTCTTAGCCCAAACGGTTCTGTAAACTTTCCTTCGTCAAGAACTCTGCATATCATGTCTTCATAAGTCTTCTTTATTGAGTTAATGATTTTCAGGTGGATTCCATAACGCCTCATCAGTTTCCAAACTGTGGATTATCTGTCTAAACTGTAGAATGTTTTTCATAATCCACAAATCCAATGTAAAAGACATGAGTTCCACTCAATACTTTCTTCTTCTTCTTCCATCCTTAGCCATCAACCGGCAAAGCAGTATGTGGCCAGTACGCCTAGTGGCGTCTTAGGGCAACAACAAATTGATCAATCTATCGCTGTTTCCACCACGCCTAGTGGCGTCTTTGTGGAACAAAAACAGACCAAACAATCTATCATTGTTTCCGTAATCAGATTGGTTGGCAAGCAGGTGATCAGCCCACTGTGCGAAGTTTTTACGGGGTGGGGTAAACAGCCCCATGCCCATACCCTCCTTAGTCGCCTTTTACGACATGCGTGGTAGGGTGCAGTGTTACTATTCTTTGCTCCCCTTTCGGGCCCCGGTAACACACGGGTGACTCAATACTTTGTTCCACTTTTATTCTCAATGTAGCTACCTGATCTGTAAATAAATATTAGACAAAGATAAAGGTATGTTATCAGGCACTCATAAGAAATAAATAAGTAGAAAACTAGACAACAGAAAAACAATAGACGTGAGTGGCGTACCCAGGACTCGAACCCAGGACCTTCCGTGCAAAAACCCCGCCTAGCTATGCAAGCGAATCACACTATCCTCCGAGTCCTGGGTATGCCACTCACGTCTGTTGTTTTTCTGTTGTCAGTTTTCTACTTGTTTATTTCTTACGAGTGCCTGAAAACATACCTTTATGTTTGTCTTATATTTATTTACTGTTTACACGCCTCGTGTTTCCCTTCCTTATGTGTTATATGATCTGTTTTGTCTAAAACCTGCTCCTTCCTCTCTTGTTATATGTCTGAAAATGAGGTTATTTCTTCCACATAACCTAAGAAACAACCTCAGTCCCTTTTCATACAATCGTAGACTTTCCGAATACGGTACTTTATTAGTTCTGATTACATGCCCCCCTAATCAGATTATATTTTCTTATAATATCAACTGTAGGTTCTAATGACGATGTTTGTACTTTTCAACATATTTTATGTCATGTTTATAAGTTGTTAATATGAGTGTGCTATTTTAATTTACTTTACAACGTTGAATTATTTGACATTGATATGTAAAATGCATATGGGAATAAATGAATTCAGTATGAAAGGTGAGAGAAAAGAAGGGCAGAATGTCAGACGGGCCTGCGTGCCCAATTCTCAACCCTTTGAAAATAAAGTTCGTTCGTTCTGTGGGCTCTTTTAACCTCTCAAGGATGATCCAGTTTAATATTTTACCTGACACTGACATTATTCATCTGCAGTTTGTGTACTTTTATCAATCTCCTTCCTTAGATAATTTAACAAGATATTCTTCTTTGCAGTCATTGGCATTTCTCCCCTCTCCCAGACTTTACCCAGTTATTTGTATAATAACTCTGTAGCAGTGTCAATATCTGCTTTGATGGCCTCTGCTGGAATGTCATCTGGACCAGCCACTTTCCAATCTCTTAGTAGCATTATGGCTTTCTTTACTTCTTCTTTCGTTGTTCTTTTGCAGTTGATTTGTAGTTCTTCTTCTGCGGATGGATGCCTGGGGGAATTTTTGAAGCTAGTCTATTGTGAAGTTCCTTTAATTGTTATGTCCACCTCTTCCTTGTACCTGGTGCCGCCCAGCCCCCAGCTTTCCCCGATAAAGCGATTGTTCCATTACCCCACAGCTGTTCATTCTCTCGGCCCACTGGGCCAACTTATACTTGGGGTCATTGTTCATGACATAGTTCCCGACGGTTGGAGTTCACGGCACATTCATTCCCTTCGACAGTGGGTCATTTTCCTGACATTACCTCCCCACATATTTTTATAGGTGGCGTGGAAGACTTCCAGGAAGTAAACTAGAAAATCCGATACAAGTTGTTGTCGCTGACTTTGTATCTGTGTCTCATACAATCCTGATTTTATACTATATTAGATGGGCCGAAGGGCGAGAGCCCAAGTGCCGCTGGATCAATAACAACAACATACTATATTAGACCCTCTCGTACCCATCGGTTTATCTTTTCATGGGTCACCGACTATTTCTGGTTTCTTTGGTTATGAAATTGTTTGCATGTGTTGCTGGTTTATTTGATAACTGTTTTCTTCTTCTTTTGTCCTTGGCCAGTGGCTGATAAAGTAATCAGTGGCCATCACGCCTGGTGGGCTCTTTTAGGGCAGTAACAAACTCCCTACACCTTGCACGGTCGGCAGTCATCTTTCGTGTGGTGCCTCAGTCTGGTATATGCTCTGCATCTTTGCCTCCACAGTTCTCCGCCAGGTATCTTTTGATGGGCCTCACGTTCGCTTTCCTTCTGGAGTTCTTAGCATGCCAGTTCTGATAATGGTGTCATGGTCTTTTCTGAGGATATAGCCAACCAAATTCTAGCGTCTACCCGCTGTTTTAGTGCGCATGTCTTCTTGGTGGCTCTGATAATAACTAGTGTACTCGTCGTGTAAGTATTTGTTTATATATGTTCTGATAAATGTCCGCTACATGTAGGTCCTCTGTGTTGACATTCATTTCTCAGATCTAAGAGAGTTAGATCTCTAATTCCCGATGCAATTATTAACTAAAAGCACATCGTTCTTTTTGTTTAAATGAAAATTAAAATGTTCACAGACTGTATATTATGCCTACATGACGAGTGACATGGAGAGTTAGATCTGATTCTTGATGCCTTTATTAATTACGAACGCAGCAGGGGTTTTTTATATCAAAATTTCCACAGATTAATATTATGCCTGCTTGACGACTGGCTGAAGGAAATGTCGAAATTGTCCTTTTTTCACACAACATGCCTAAGAAAAATTCACCGAATCTTTTGGCCGAATACCATCACCAACCAAGATCTGCTTACTCGGAGCAAGCAAGAGAACATGCACACCATCATAGCTGGCAGACGCTGGAGTTCGGCTTGCCATGTCCTCAGAAGAGACCCCGATGCCATCACAAGAACAGCTATGCTATGGATCCCTGAAGGAAAACAAAAGAGAGGCCGACCAAAAACAACTTGGCGGAGGACTGTGGAGGCTGAGATGCAAAGAATGAACCAGAGTTGGGGCACTGTACGAAGGATGGCCACCGACCGAGCAAAGTGGAATCAATTTGTTGTTGCCCTACAAGACGCCACTAGGCGTGATGGCCACTGACTGCTTTGACGGTCGGCGGCTAAGGATCAAAGAAAAAGAAGTTGGCGACTGACTATGGAAATACTATGGATAGCACTATATTTTTCTTGTCCCATATTTTGGTATCAATATTGTATTTTTCTACAGTTTTTTTTCCCGACAAAACATTTCATTCACCTGTAATATAATCGTATCTTTTGGCGAATCACATATAACATTGACATATAATAGGAAACAAACTGACACATGCACGAATTTTGATACGTCTGACAGTCTGAATGTTCAGTTATTAAAAAATAATGTTTTATTTAATCTGTAGTGTGAGATTTGTATTGCCTTGACGATGACTTTACATTAAAAAACATAACTTCTTTATTGTATGGCTTGTTTTAAGTTGTATAATTTTCGAGAGAAAGAAACATTACGTCAGTAAAAGTAATACTTACTTCTTTTTTTCGCTCTGTAACATAAGTTGGCAAATGGGCGCATGTTTGTCAATATGACATATTTTTTTAATTTTAAAATAATGTAAAATGTTATAAAACTTCACACAATTAAAAAATGTCTTGTTAGAAATTTAAAAAGTCAAGAAGCATTTCTCAAAATAACCCCAAAATAAGTGGTCATTTGTTGAGAACATTGTTAGTAGTGAAACCCAGCAGACAGAATATTTGACTTTTTAGCTCCTGAGTAATGCATCAAAAGTCAAATGTTTATATTATACATTTGTGTGTGTGTGATTAATGTACTGTCAAGCTAAATATAAGTTTTGAACATAAAACGTTTTCGACTTTACTTCTCTCACTTCCACAGTAAAATTAAACCAAACATTTGTTTCTTTGTGCTGTCTTCACTTAGGTTTACCTATCTCTAAATGTTTAGTTTCACCATAATATATTTTTAGTCTTTTCATTGCATATTTGTTTTGTTCATTATTTATTTTTCTGATTATGCTGAGGCACCTGTGCTCCGAAATTCTAGTTCTACTTTTCTTAAAAAATAATATTTTGCCTCGTATTGGTGAGGCGCATCCCATTCAACCTAGTCAGTTATATTAGGGCGCATGTACAAATACAAAAGACCTTCAGGTCTGGTAACATGACTTTTCTAGTTCTACTGAGTTAGATCTCTGAATCTCCATTTCATTATTCATTAAAAACGAGCGAAAACATTTAAAAAAAAATATTTTATATTATTTATAACGGAAATATCCTGTTCAGTCTCTGACAGGCTAAAAGTAAGTTATATAAGTAAGAAAAAAAAAATCCCGTTGCATGCCCATTGAGACATATTGGAATATGATGTTAGGCCCTTATTTTTTTTACCATACGGCACATTAGAGATGATGTGGTCAGCATCACTCCAGCCGCCTTTTACCGTACCTTTCTGTGACGACATTGTTTACGTGAGAGTGAAAGAGTCAGATTCCGTGACAGAATCAAGGGCTATTCTATTAAGAATGCCTGATATCTGCAGACGCTTCGAAGAACACTTTTCTCACAATCAGGGTAGTTCACAATTGTGAAACTGAAAAGGAATATTTAATAGAATTAGAAAGATAATCTGTATCTCTCTCTTGATTGAGTAAAATAGAGACAGATGATTGGTATTCTAGTCACACTTCTACCCCTTCCCTGAGTGATTTAATTGTTATTTCATTTACAATTATTTTACGGCTCAAGCCCTCGGGTAAAAGATCAAAGAATTTATCTTATCAAACGTATTTCCACATTGAAGACAACAACCATATATCTGACAAGTTACAAAGTAAAGCAGATTTGTTTAGTTATTCAAATATAAAATAGAATTTTCAAAAGGAAAATAAAACAAATAGAATCTTACCATACAAAATGACAGTTACACTGGTATTATTGCACATTAAGTGTTACATTAGGCAAGTTTCATAACTTGGTTTCAAAGTTTGTGAAGTTGTATGTTTTGCTTCTCAATAGATGTTTATTACTCAACTTTTGGGAGATTTTTTGGTCTTCTGGGGTTGACGTTGGCATTTTTTTTTTATTCCGTGGGTTGCCTCGGCTCTCAGTTCACTACAGTCTCTTACTTTAGCACATTCGGTTGGTACTGCATAAGAACTTTCTCTAATCTTCACCATTAGGACTGGAAAATATATACATTGGGGGCTTCGTAAGCTTCCTGCTTGAGGGAAACTTCCATCTTCCCTCCCATTTCTATTTTCTGACCATCAGATAATTATGCGTCCCTGACAAATACAGGTAACGATTGGCCTGTTATGCAACGCAAGAGTCGTGAAGTACACGCGTTCTCCTAATCCTCCCCAACTCATAATATAAACCTCCGTATTTACTAACATGCTTCAGACAGTTATTGTTTGTTTACACTGGCCAGCGAGAGCTTATCAGTATTTAGGCCGAGCGAAAGTTGCTCTTTCTTTCTGTCCCTGCTTCTATCATTCATGCTTGGTTAATCATGGAAAATATAGAAATTCTTTTCCCCAAACAAATAAATTGACATACATGCATTTAAATAATTATCAATAATAGTTCATTAATAAACACTCATATTGTACATTTAAGACAGAGTGATTGAACAGCTGATAGATTATTAACACAGAACTCGGCAATGACAGAAGTGGGAGTTAATGAAATGTAAATCTATACTCTTCCTAGCTGCAGTGGGAGCAAAGGTACAACAGTGGCTAGATGATCAAAGAAAGATCTATGTATATCATAGTGAATGAAATCTGTCTTGCTGTTCAGCACAAGTGACACAAAGACAATAAGTAGTTATGCGACTGAATTAGAAGACGTTGCGAATCTTGCATATATCAGAGAACAAGAATTAATGTTACAATAAAATGAAAATACAGATGCAACTACATCTCAATAATTATCATACATTTATATATACATATTAGATATATAAATCAAGTATTATGAATAAAAAGAATTATTGAATACACTCTCAACAAATCACTAGTGTTCTGGCTCTTGAAGGCTTGAGGTCGTTAAGTTTAATGACTTGATTCCTAATTACATTTTTCCCGTCCAGTTGGTACACGGTGTGAATCGTTCCTGTCTGACCGGGCCCCAGTCTTGGTTCGTTGTTGGGTACCAAACACTAGGTTCCGAACATTAACAGGTAGCCCTGTTCCCTACCCCAATCATCACGTGTTTGGTGGGCAGGTTTCAAAATGTCAATAGTAGTCCTATTCTCTAATAAACGTGCGTTGGTCCAGAGTGACAGTTTTAATCTGGAAAAGTAGGCTGTCCTTTCTCTGAGCCCCGGGGGCCAAATATTTTAAGTACGCCCCTTCAAACAGCTATCTTGGCAATAGAAGTGACTTTTTAAAAAAATACAGTGCCGGGTTTGAATCACGGTACCGAAAATCTCTAGTCTACCCAGCTGAAAATGAGTACCTGACTTTGAGTTAGGGAAGGAAAAGGTACCTCTCTATGCTGGACCTATAGTATGGTGAAGTCCCTAACACTTCACTCCCCTACGGCAGTATCTGCTATGGGACTACCTTTAACTTTTTATTTACCCCTCATGCTCCTAAAGGAGTATAGGCCTTCAACAAACACATGCAAAGTCCTCCTGTCACGTGCCATCAGTTAAAAGTTCTCTCTACCGCTTTCTCGTCATTTTCACTTCTGTCTCCAGTTCTCTTCTCCATGTGTTTTATGATCTACCGCTGTCTCTCTTACTCTGTCGATTCTAGACCAAGGCCTGCCTTATAATGCTATTGGCATTTTCATCGGTGTATGTATCCCTTCACCGTTAAATTCAAATTCTCACCTTTTTTTCCCCCTGATATTTTGTCTGGTTCTTATTATCAGTTCCATGTTGGAGATATTGTCTTTTATTTTCAATCATTGTATTCAATCAAACGAACAACTGAAAGAGTTGCTCAGCATAGGAACTGTCCAACATCACGCAAGAAACCAAGTAAACGAGCAGGAGAAATGAGCATTAGGACCTACAAGCTGAGAGAGCCAGAAATTAAGACCAGATATCAAGGGCGTATTGCTGCAGCGGTGAGCAACACAGAAGAACGACCTGATGACTTGGAAACCCTCTGGATTAAATTCAAGGATATCATAAAGACAGCTGCTGCAGAAGCATGCGGTGAAGTCCGACTTGGGAACAAGAGAAAGAGGACACCTTGGTGGACAGAGGAAGTCAAAGAGAAAATAAGAGAGAAGAAAATGGCATGGATACAATACTTAGGAGCTAAAAACACAACAGGACAAATGGAAAAATATAGAGAATATGTGACACTCAGAACAGAAGCAAAGAACAAAGTGCTAGCAGCAAAACAGAAGTCCTGGGAAGAATTTGGAGAAAAGCTAGAAAAAAGATGCACAAGAAAACCAGAAATTGTTCTATAAGACCCTAAAGAACATGAGGAAGGAAAAACAATGCACTCTCAAATTTATAAAGGACAAGCAAGGCAAATTGCTTACTGCCCCGAAGGAAGTAATGGGAAGATGGAAAGAATATTTCTCAGAACTCCTGGATGGTGAGCATGGTGAAGCATCAGAAATGATAAACACTAGCACAGAAGAGAAAACCAATGATGGTGAAGATGACATAAAGATGGAAGAACTGAAGGCAGCACTGGAGAAAATCAAGATGGGCAAAGCAGCAGGGCATGATGGTATAACACCAGAAATGGTTAAGTTCATGGGAGCATCAGGCGACCTATTACTCTTAAGGGTTTTACAGGCAGCGTGGTACAACAAGACCATACCAAAGGATTGGGAGATTGCCATCATAACACCAATTTTCAAAAAGGGTGACAATCGACAGTGTGGAAACCATAGAGGCATATCCCTTCTCAGTGTCCCTGGTAAAATCTACTCTAGAATCCTAGAGCAGAGACTCCGACGCCTAGCTGAGCCACAATTGGATGAGGTCCAGTGCGGATTCCGAGCAAACCGAAGTACTCAAGACCTAATCTTCACACTCAGACAGCTGAGTGAAAAGGCCCTTGAGTATAAGAGTGAGATGTATCTTTGTTTCATAGATCTGGAAAAGGCGTTGGACAGGGTTCCCTGGAGCAAACTTTGGGAATGTTTGGCAAGGAAGAATATTCCAGCACCTCTGATTCATGCTATACAGAGCTTCTACAAGTCTTGCAAAAATTATGTGAGGACAGCAAACCATAAGTCGGAAGAGTTCAGGACCACCACTGGTGTAAGACAAGGTGATATCCTATCACCTTACTTCTTCATACTCCTTATGGACGATGTCATCAAGGCATGTAAGGAGAGAACAAGAAAGTATTCAGTGGGGTACTGGAAGATGAGACAGGTCTATATTTCGGAGCTGGCATTTGCTGATGATGTTGCCCTGATTGCTAAATCAGAGGCACATCTCCAATCCAACCTGCAAGTCTGGAAGTAAGAGCTGGAGAAGAGAGGGATGGTCATAAGCAGCTCTAAAACAAAATCCATGGTGATATAACGAGAAGAAAGAAAACATCAGATTAAGCTGGGAGAACAGGTCCTGGAGCAGGTCGACCACTTTAAATACCTCGGAGCTATTATAGACCGAAAGGGAAGCATCAAAGAAGAGTTGGCCACTCGAAAAGCAGCAGCTGGGAGACTTTTTCAGGCCATAAATCGAGGATTCCTCAGCAAGAGAGAGGTTGGTAAGAAAACGAAGATGGCTGTATACCGCTCCACCTATGTCCCAGTCTTGACATACGGATGCGAGTCATGGGCAATGACTACAACCCATAAAAGCCAGATCCAAACCTCAGAAATGAGGTATCTGAGGAAGGTGGTTGAAGTAACAAGAAGAGACATGGTACGCAACCAGACGATCTGTCAAGGCCTTAAATCCTACCCCCTGCAGACGCAAGTAGAACAGTCCCAATTAAGATGATTTGGCCATGTCTGCAGAATGGGAGAAGATCGGATACCACGACAAGCATGTGAAACAAAGAGCCAAGGATCCAGACCCCGAGGACGACCCAGAGTCCGCTGGGAGGACAACATTAGACAATCTTTGAAGGATCGAGGACTAGAATGGAACCAGGCCAGGAGGAAGACAGCCGATAGGATAGTCTGGCGCTCTCTCTTCCAAATCTTTACACCTCACGGTAGAAGGGGAACGACTAAGTAAGTAAGTATGTATCCCTTCACCGTTAAATTCAAATTCTCACCTTTTTTTCCCCCTGATATTTTGTCTGGTTCTTATTATCAGTTCCATGTTGGAGATATTGTCTTTTATTTTCAATCATTGTATTCTATGCAAGCACCTACTTATGAAAGTCTATAACTGATTGGTTGTTGTTGTTTGTTTATTTGCTGTCTTTTTGGTTGCTCTTTTTTTCTTGTTTACCATGTTGCAGAGCCGTACACTAGGACAGCTGTGACATTTTTTCTTCTTCTTCTTCGTTCGTCCTGAAAAGGACGTTGGTTGCGTTGTGTCTGTTTACAGCGAAGCTGCGATATTTGCGCCTTTCAGCCGACACATCAGTCTTCAGCACGGCATTTTTGGGACCTTGTTAGCCTTCCCTCTTCGATCCCTACTCACTAAGCCAGACTGCATTGATGCAGCCTGTTTCCAGGACCACCACTTGGAGGTGCAGAACGTCCGATTTGTTTAATCGCGTAAAGCGCTGTCCTCTCGCGACACAATTACCAGCATCAAAACCTGGTGGAACCACGCTCCAATCTCCCCAGCTGTAAATGAGTATCTGACTCTGCTCGTGATTTAAGAAAAAAAATACAGTGAGGTAGAGAACTTGTCATCCCCATCCCCATAAAAAAGACAGTTTCTGCTAGGGGACTATCTTTTATCTATAGTGCTACCTTATACCAAACTTTATACCAAAGGTATAACTTATACCTTATAGTGCTACCAAACCTCAGAAATGAGGAATCTGAGGAAGGTGGTTGAAGTAACAAGAAGAGACATGGTCCGCAACCAGACGATACGTCAAGGCCTAAAATCCCACCCGCTGCAGACCCAAATAGAACAGTCCCAACTAAGATGGTTTGGCCATGTCTGCAGAATGGGAGAAGATCGGCTACCACGACAAGCATGGGAAACAGAGCCAGGGATCCAGACCTCCAGGACGACACAGAGTCCGCTGGGAGGACAACATTAGACAATCTTTGAAGGACCGAGGACTAGAATGGAACCAGGCCAGGAAGAAGACAGCTGACAGAATAGTCTAATAGTCATTCTGCGCCTCAGAACAGGACACAACCGCCTCCGCAGCCACATGTATACAAAATTCAAGACTGGCAATTCAGCCATGTGTACATGTGGACAGGCACCCCAGACTGCGGAGCACGTACTTCAAGATTGCCCCGAATATGATATATTGAGGCAAACCCACTGGCCCAGAGAAACAACACTGGAAGCAAAACTATATGGACCTCTGTATGAATTACAAAAGACAGTGAAGTTTATACAAGAAACAACATTGCAGATACTAGACAATATAGTTCAAGCAAACGAAAGAAGAAGAAGAAAAAACAGAATAGTCTGGCTCTCTCTCTTCCAAACCTCTACACCTCACGGTAGAAGGGGAACGACTAAGTAAGTAAGTAAGCTACCTTATACCTGAAGCTACGACAGTTTCTGCTAGGGGATTATCTTTTATCTATAGTGCTACCTTATACCTGAAGCTAAGACAGTTTCTGCTAGGGGATTATCTTTTATCTATAGCGTTACCTTATAGTTATACCTGAAGCTAAGACAGTTTCTGCTAGGGGATTATCTTTTATCTATAGTGTTACCTTATACTTGAAGCTAAGACAGTTATTGCTAGGGGACTATCTTTATCTATAGTGCTATCTTATACCTGAAGCTACGACAGTTTCTGCTAGGGGATTATCTTTTATCTATAGTGCTACCTTATACCTGAAGCTAAGACAGTTATTCTTCTTATTTGTTTTCATTTCTTTTTCGCATCATTTTGGAACATTATACCACAATTGCCGTAACCCTCCTGCAGAAAGCCTTCATTAAAGTATACGAATGCTCTAGCAGTGACTATTCCTGTAGTAATTTTAGCAATAGATATTATTGGTCCGTTATCGATTCCATCCAATAATGGGTTCCGATATATCTTAACATGTATAGACCTTTGTACACGTTGGCCTGAGGCTATACCTCTGAAAACCATTACTACTGCGTCGGTATCTGATGCATTGTTTGCGATTTTTTGTCGCATTGGTTTTCCGGAAGAAATCTTGTCCGACAGAGGTTCACAATTCACCTCAAACATTATGAAGGAAGTGGAGTCGATGCTATCAATTCACCATTCGTTTTCAAGTGCATATCACGCCCAAACGAACGGGGTCTGCGAGCGCTACAACGGGTCGCTTAAACAGATTCTTCATAAGATCACTGAGGAATGTCCACATGACTGGGACCGGCTCCTTTGTGCAGCCTTATTTGCATTTCGAGAGGTCCCCCACGAAAGCACGGGCTTTAGTCCGTTCGAGCTCGTTTATGGCTCTAATCCACGTGGCCCAATGATGATTCTAAAGAATTTGTTGGTCGGATCATCAGCAGATGAATCCACCCGTACTAGTTATGAGCTAGTAATTGAACTTCGACAAAGAATCATTGATGCGTGCACATATGCATCTGATAGCATAAAATCGGCTACACAAAAATCTAGATTATTCCATAATCAAAAGAGAACATTACGATATTTTAATCCTGGGGAAAAAGTTTGGTTACTACTTCCTCACGATGATAATAAACTTTTGGTGTCATGGCAGGGTCCATTTGTGATCATTAAACGAGTCACAGATGTTGATTACGCTTTAACATAAGAGGGAAAATTAAGACTTTCCATGTCAATATGCTGAAATTGGCAGTGGAAAGACCACAAGAGTTAATTCCCATTATTAACTCGGTTTCTGAGTCTTCATCTCATATTTCTTCTTTCGCATAAGTGAATGACGCAGACACTACATCGTCGATTCCTCTACAGTTTTCTTTACCATCGTTACAATCTTCCGAATCTTGGAAGGATGTCACAATTTCTTCGACTTTGTCATCTAAACAACAAAGTCAAGTTCAATAAATTCTTCTTTCTTTTAATTATGTGCTTACTGACCTTCCAGGTAGAACATCTTTAATTTCTCATGACATCATTCTGACAGACAATCGTCCTATTAAACTAAGACATTACCCTATTTCTCTACATCATAAAGATAAGGTTGAAAAGGAACTGAAGGATATGATAAGATTGGAGTCATATCTCCATCTGAGTCACCTTATGCTTTTCCCATGGTAATTGTGAAAAAGAGGGATGGTTCGCTCCGTATTTGTATTGATTTCAGACGTCTAAATAGTATCACAATTAGCGACGCTGAACCAATGCATTTGTTGGACGACCTCCTTTCTCAAGTATCACAAGCTACTTACTTTAGTAAATTAGATCTGTCGAAAGGATATTGGCAGATACCTCTTACAGAACATGCCAAGCCTTTCACCGCCTTTACTACTCCATTTGGATTGTTCCAATGGAATTACATGTGCTTTGGCCCTGTAAACGCGCCTGCGACATTTGTGCGCATGATGCGCCGCCTTCTGGGCGATAGAAAAGATGTTATCACATATATTGATGACATCTGTCTATTTCACGACTCATGGGAAGACCACATTACTGGTTTATCTTCTTTACTTCTTCCACTGCGACAAAATGGTTTGACTGTAAGACCTTCTAAGGTCGAGATAGGTTGTCGGGAGATTACATTTCTGGGTCACCGCATAGGTAACCACAGATTACATCCCGATGACAATACAGTCAAGCGCATACTAGATATTGCTACCTATTCATCGAAGAAGCAAGTGAGAAGCTTGTTGGGGTTAATCAATTATTACCATAAATTTATACCTCACTTCTCACAGATTTCTGCTCCTTTGTCCGGATTGCTGGCCAAAGGTAGTCCATAAAAATTTTGTGGACACCGCAGTGCGAAGAAGCTCTGATTAGGATAAAGAATTTATTTAAGAATCCTCCTATCCTATTATTACCCAATTTACATGTACCATTTGTGATTCAAACAGATGCTTCTAGTATTGGCATCGCAGGATGTTTGCTTCAATGCTATGAAGAAATTCTACATCTGTGCTTGTTTGTATCACGCAAGCTTGCACCTGCTGAACAGAAATATGCAACAGGTGAGCGCGAGCTTTTGGCTGTGGTCTGGTGCTTGGAGAAACTGTCTAAATATCTGATCGGTAAAAAGTTCTATATTCAGACATCACAGTCCACCTTCGTTCATCACGTCCAGAACAATGCGGAATGCGAGAATACACAGATGGTTCCTATTGTTACAGAAATTCGCATTCACCATTATACCTATTTCTGAAACAGATAATAATCTCGCGGAGTTGTTGTCTAGAAATTTTTCGTCACAGGATTGATTATGACTTTGCTTTTGGCGTGACCAAAGTTGACTATAGGTATATAATTTTTATAATCCACATTTCTAATTATGAGTGTTGATTTAATTAGATAATTCTTAATGATGAATAACATTATATTCGGGTACATCTTCGCCACCACTCTCACACGTGCCACGAGTGTCACGTTTGGGAGCAAGGGGGATGATGTTGAGGATTGTTTCGGGGTTTCCAAACATGTGAATGGTTGCAAACATTCGCATGGTTGCACCACGAGACACCTCAATTGAATTAATACTGGAAATCGCGCAAATCGAGGTATGACGCGTCAAGGCTAGTAACCGCAGTCCATGTATGGCTATAGTGCCGTCCGGCAGTGTTTCAAATGTGTGGCAGAGCCACTTATGGAATGTGTATAATATATGTGGCATGGCCACTGATGAAGAATATGTATAAAGTGGTATATCCACTGTGAATTATAAATAGCGTAGAAATCCGTGTAGATTATGCTGGAAAAGCTAATCAAGTCAAAAGTAATGGACCAGAGTGTCTAAAGGATAATCGCGAATAGCGTAGGATACGTTTCGCAAGGATATTATATTTATGGCAGTTAAAGCCTGGCTATGAAAGCCAAAGTATTGAATAAATGGACATAGACAGAATACGTGAATATGAAATAAGGATATCATTTCGTAATGATAATAATTCCACTAAGCGGATTTGAAAGAGTTGGTTGCAAACTCAAGGACGCTATAGAATTAACGGTTAACACAGACGTGCAATGTCTGTAGGATCAACATTGAGTAGATCCTAAAAACTATGTTTTAATGCCAATATTAGTTGTGTGAAAACGTTCCTGTGTTCATTTGGAAAGAGGACATGTATTAAATATTCAGTCGTCAATGAAACTTGTTTTAATTGCCTGAATTATTCAAGTTTACTAATGTGCTGTGACTGTTGAGATAACCCTTGCAAGGTCAGTACAGACTATCCCATTATATACAAGTTTAATCATAAAAATAATACAACACTGCTGGAGAATTAATACGAAGTAATGAACGACACTGAATTAAATAATAATATTGAATCACACAATAGCGGCTCTAAAATCTGCAATTGAACTGTAAGCCGAAATGGTAGAGATGAAAAGAATACCTAAAGAATTATTGAAGAGCAACCCAATAACTCACGTCCAACGGGCTTCTAATATCTGGTAATAGAAGCGGCCCGTAACAATAGAGCAGTGCTCGGAATGGCAGAGACAGCTATACATTAACGTTGTTGATTTTGAAAAAGCTTTTGAAACCATGCACAGGGACATCCTATGGAAAATACTGAGGACTTATAGAATTCCCAGCCGCATTGTTTCCAACATAAAAAACCTCTATGCTAACTTTACATGCAGTGTTGGGTTGAGCAATCTAACTTTTGAGGTGAAGACAGGGATGCCCTTATCAACAACCTTATTTGATGGGTGATGCGCCAGAGAGTAGGACAACGTTTTCTACACTGGAAGTTAGCCTCGTACCGGGATATCAAACACGAAGTTGAAGAGCTAGTTACGAGAGCCCGTCCACTTTTATCGATTGACGGGCACTGAAACTGCACTCGATCATGCAGACGTCGCAGGGGATGATGAACGAAGAACGAGTGGAGACAGGGGCGGAGTCATAGGACACAGCCCTAGAACTGTCACACATTTGCAGCCAGAAAATATAACGACACGGCCACCAGATATCAGTACGGTTTTACCAACATTGTAGAGCATAACTTGAAGAGTTTCCCCGAGCTTAGCCTGTTCACAGCTTGTTCATAATTTCATATCTATATTGAACTATAACTCATACCTATGGAATTTCATTTTATATTGTGTTCTTAAGGAATTTGTGATGGAGAAAAAGAGTCATGCAGAAGTCTGTGTCTACACATTACTTGTTTGGCGTCTAATCGGAAAGAAGATAGCAAAGCGTACGCCCATGTAGCAGAATTCACAAGATAGTCCTATCTCACACACTTTCTTACAAGGAATATCTTCACATCTGCCTTATTATACGTCTGTGGCGCAGCATTTATTCCCTTGTTTTTCAAGTGCTCACAAGTTGATTCCCATATACATGTATCACGTTCAACTCACTCAAAAGCTTACCGCCTGAGTCAAGTTAAAGCACACACAAGTTGATTCTCGTTCATACCAAGTTCAACTCACTCAAAAGCGTATTTCCTGAATTCACAAGTTGATTCGCCAAGGTATCAAGATCAAATGCGAACAAGTTTACTCACATATATTTATCCATTTCGAATAACTCGAAAGCTGATAACCTAAACCAAGTTCAGTTTCTGAATAAGTCAGTGCATCTAATCGTATATTGCACGAAACAGCATTGTCTCATCTCATTTTATAATCGAAACCTCGTCTACCCCGTAAACAGCATATTGAGGGGACCCAAAGAGCACAAGGCTCCTTTGCAAAACATGTAATCAAAATGTTTGACAAACAGGTGATTAGCCCATTGTGTCTGAACTTGCCCTCAATGTACTTTTAAACGCTATGAAATCATCGATCCTTCCTATTTTATTCTAGCCAAAACAGACAGAGCCTCTTATACCCGAAGGTGTCGAAGGATGCCCTTCCTCTTCTGCCCGAAGGCATTTATAGAGGTATACTCAGGACCCGAAAGTCTGAGAAAAATTCCAGAGACAGTGAGCAAAATCGGAAACGGACACAGCGGTCTGCCTAGTTTATCAATACTGGGATGGCCCAAAACGGGTGTACCACACACAGTCGATCAAGACAGAAGTTCGCCTGCTCGGGACAGCCTTGTTACTAGCATAATTTCGTGAATAGCTCCAGTCTAGTCAGTGCTTTTTCGAGATCACACAGCAGACATCTTCTTGAGACAAATGTCAACGGTTTATTAATGCCAGAGAGAATTCCAAGGTTTGGGTGACATTACATCTTACAAGTTCTTACTACTACATGTGCAAAAGTTCCATGAATAATTAATTGTCTTGGAAATAATCCACACGCGAACTGACATCTACATTGGACAGTCAGTGCATATCATACAGTGAATGAAATCAGAAAAACACACAGACAGCGTAGAGTGGTCATTAGTATGGCAACACTTAATATATCTCATCATCATTTCGATATATTGCATAAGTTTACTCTCATATTCAATTAACTACATTTTTACATTTCATCTGTGTGTGAATTGTGTTTCACTATCATCTTTTGTTTCTTTTTATTAAATTTTATTATATATTTAACTAATAAATTATATAGCCGCGTTTATCATTACCTAGCTATATAATGCATCACTCGTACTGTCTGTGTCAAGTATTTACTTACTTACTTACTTAGTCGTTCCCCTTCTACCGTGAGGTGTAAAGGTTTGGAAGAGAGAGTGCCAGACCAGTCTATCAGCTGTCTTCTTCCTGGCCTGGTTCCATTCTAGTCCTCGGTCCTTCAAAGATTGTCCAATGTTGTCCTCCCAGCGGACTCTGGGTCGTCCTGGAGGTCTGGATCCCTGGCTCTTTGTTTCCCATGCTTGTCGTGGTAGCCGATCTTCTCCCATTCTGCAGACATGGCCAAACCATCTTAGTTGGGAATGTTCTATTTGGGTCTGCAGCGGATGGGATTTTAGGCCTTGACGGATCGTCTGGTTGCGGACCATGTCTCTTCTTGTTACTTCAACCACTTTCCTCAGATACCTCATTTCTGAGGTTTGGATCTGGCTTTTGTGGGTTGTAGTCATTGCCCACGACTCGCATCCATATGTCAAGACGTCAAGTATTTACATAAAGGTAAAATTCTTCATTTTGGAGGTTGGGAGTTTTTTCTTTACCGAGATCAGGGGAAGAAGAAGCTAATGTCATAGGTGGAAAAAGAAAACTTTTCATGATTTATTGGAAAACACTATTTAGTGGAGAGCATTCGCCTTCTCTTCTTCTTTTCCTTATCTCGAATAGAATCTTTCTTTCTTAACGAACCAATTCCTAGAAACCTTCTTGACAACTTTCAAAAGGCTTCCCCACCATACTGTAGCGGTACGACGATTGGGGCGTATATTATATACGACACAGGGCCTGCACTGACTCGTGCTCTCCTTAAGGGAAGCATGGAGTCAACATTGCATCATTGTCTCTAGGGAGCCTTCACCAAACATATGCATGCTCTTACAGCAGTGGTTACTATGGCAACAGTTTTACATGCTGGGAATACCAGCCACGTCAAGATATGTATTACAGTGTATTAAAATAAAATATCAAAATTTATTATCTATATTTTGATCTAAAACGTGTAACATTAAAACTATAATCTTAAGTCCAGGGGGCCCCACCAGAATGTTCCATATCGGGCCCCGCAATTACTAATGCCGACAATGAGAACAATAATCCACCAAATTCCCACCAAGCCTTTCTTATTTACTTACTTACTAGTTCCTCTTCTCGCCATCGAGATCCATAACTCCTTGTCCCTTTTTTCTTCGTTTCCGTTATAGCAGGATTTCTAGTTTTGCTTTCCTCATATCCTCCATTATCTCCCCTTCCTTCCCATTTATACTCTTTATATTCCATGTTCATACAAGATGTAGATTCGTACACATATCTTGGCAGTAATATAGACAAAGTTGGAGGGACAGATAGCGATATCAAAATAAGAATACAAAAGGCAAAAGGAGCTTTCATTGCATTGGGAAATATATGGAGATCAAGAAAAATCGGATCCAACACGAAAATAAGAATCTTCAACTCGAATGTGAAGTCAGTCCTATTATATGGCTCTGAGACATGGAGAACAACAAAGACACCAACCAAAAAGCTACAGACTTTCATAAATGGGTGCTTGCGTAGAATAGAAGGATTAAAATGGTATGACAAGGTTACCAATGTGGAACTGAGAACAAGAACTAGACAAGTGCCAGTGGAACAAGAGATGATAAGAAGACGATGGCGATGGATTGGACACACACCGAGGAGACATGTTGATAGCATTACAAGGCAGTCCTTGTTATGGACCCCCAGGGCAAGAGAGGCAGAGGTAGACCAATAAGCACATGGAGAAGAGAGCTGGAAACAGAGGTGAAAATGATGAGGAGAACGTGGAAAGAACTCGATGTGATGGCACGTGACAGGAGGACCTGGCATGTGTTTGTTGAAGGCCTATGCTCCTTTGTGAGTGAAGGATTATGATGATGATGATATTCCATGCTCCACAGGTCGTAGTCCGTTCCAATTCGTCGCCTTTAGGATCAATCCGGTTTTCTCTCTTGCATTTCCTGTAATCAGGTTTTAAGGAAAACAGGTGATTAGCTTGTTGTGCCTTTGCATGATGGTGGGGCTGCCTCGTTACGGCCTCACCAAGTCCTTTTTTTCAAAACAGGAGTTTTGCCTCGTTTTTGCTAAGTGCGTCTTGTTCAACCTAGATATAAGAGCCGTCAGTTATATTAGGGCAAGTCCAAATATACAAGACCCAGTAATCTAGCGAATTGACCAAGCCTTCCTATCCTACGTCATCCGATCCGGGTTTCCCCGTGTCTATTTTTAATCCCTTTCTTGTCTATTTTAATTGTCCTGTCTATGCATGACTTGAATAAAGAAGAGTCAGCATCACAGACTAATTTTAGCGTTCTCTTGATTGCGTCATAAAACTCCTTCATAAAGAACAAGTTAATTATCGAAGCCTCCGGGAATTCCCGGGGTGTCTGACGAGACAATGAAAGAATAAACTACTGCTCCCTCGGGCACTTTGTAAAAGGCGACTAATATTAGGTTGTACATGTAGTTGGCATGTAAAACGTACAGGCATACTTCGGAGATATTGCGGGTTCGGTTCCAGACCACCACAATAAAGCGAATAGCACAATAAAACGGGTCACACCCATTATTTTCGCTTCTCAGTGCATATAAAAGCCTAAAATCATGTTTACATTATGTTTTTTAAATGCGCAAAAGCGCTAGGTCTAAAAAAAAAACACTGAACTGTAAAATTAAAAATTCTTTATTATAAAAAAAAAATAGTTGTGATTTTCCCTATTTACAATGATTTGACAAATGTGATGCCACTTTCTCATATTGGCAGTTGTTCATATAATTTGGAATTGGCAACAATATATGTCCTAATTATAACTCATCAGTGGTTGGACGGTATATTTTTCTTCATTAATATTAAAAAAATAAAAAAAAGCATTCCTCTCGACAATAATTGCACCAGTCCACTAAAATTGTTGTGCTAATGTTTACTTCCTGCGATATCCAATAGCTGGGTGTATCTAGTGTTCATAAATATATAATAAGTAGGCTACTATCTATTGTAATTCGAGATGACTGCAAAATAAAATAAAAAAGCCACCCCGGAAACAAAAAGATTTATTGCATGGCCTGCACCTCAAGCGTTTTCCATCAATGAATTAATATGAAACAAATAAAGGTATGTTTATTTGTTTCATATTAATTTACTGTTTACAGGCCTCGGGTTTCCCTTCCTTATGTGTAATAAATGTTTTCCATCAATGCCTCTGGCATGGTTTTTAAGAACTGCTGGTTGGGAACAGCGATTACACTGCATTGCGTTTCTTATCATACGCCTGCTTTCCAGCTCCCGTATCTCTTACTTCTTCATACAGGATTAGCACGTTCCTATGTTCTGCCCGTATTTCACCAGCATTCGGAATACTGTTGGCACCAACTATTGTTGTTCATGCAGCCATAGCCACAAACAAGAGAAATCTTGCTTAAAGTCGAAATTTATTTCGTACGAATGTTTGCAATGCGATACTCTCTTGTAAACTCCGATACCAAGTACAAAGTAAACGAAAAGTTACAATCAGACAAGTTGGCGCTAAATGTGAACACTATCCATCTGGTCATATTATACATACTCGACGGCACTAAAGGTAAAGATTACCCCACTATTAGTCATACGACGTGGATTGTTGATTCTATAGGCACGCATTGGTAATTTATCGGGCTACATTCTCATAAGATAAGCACACCACTTAATATTTGGTCTCTAGGGCCTATAGGCTATTTGAAGCAGGATGTAGTTCCTAGGCTAGTTTTTCTGATGTCATTATTCTCATTCTATCTCTTCTTGTAACATTACTGGTTCTTCTTAACTCATTCTGCCCAAAAGGGCGTATGGCGCGCCAAAGTGATATACGCCGCATTTGAGCGGAAAACTAGAATATCTGGCGATAAGCCAGTTTAACATTATTTCATTAGCCTGCATCCGGCACATGTGTGGGAGCGGAAAAAAAAAGTGTATGAAGTTACAATTGTGTGCTTTATTTCCTTTGCTAGAGTTACTTTGGATCTAGACGCAGGCCACGTGGTACGCCCGCTTTATAAGATTCCGAAATTAAACAAACAATTAGAAAGTAAGTGGACATCGTATTTTGAACTGGTAGCGAAATAATTATAGGCTATTGGTGCTTAGTTTTTGCATACTTTTATCAATTAATGACGTAATAGGGTTATTTGTTTACATGTATTGTAGTCACATACATAACACTCGTAAATTATTAACGAATCAACCTCAATATATAATTTCTAAATGAATTTTGGTGAAATCGGTAGTGATAATAACCTATTTTCGATTCCGATAAGGACGTTGAACAAACTTGATATTTTTAAGTAATAAATTAATTTAACTTGCATGGGACAGGAATACGTAAGTGAGATTCAAGTTCAGCAATATGTGACTTCACCAAAAAATTTATATAGGCCTAAATTACAATTTTTTTTTTTTTTTTTAAATCAAACTTCTTGAATTAGTTGTCAACTGGATATATGTTTCAATTCTTGGTGTTTTACTACCAAGGGATCAAGTACAGCTGAAATATTTACGTGTATGTGCATAATTTATATTCATTTTTTACTTTGATTTTTTATTGTTTCTACACTTCACAAGATATAACAAACAATCATAACATCACATAAGAACTCAACAGTATTTCACAACATTCTGCAACCAATTTCCTAAAGTTTGATGCTTAATACAAATATCTACTAAATTAATATGTGTCTAGTGCCTGTTTCAAAACATCACTTGTAGAAAAAAAAATGTCTGCATATTGGGTCCTGGGTAAAACCGAAAAAATGCCTGGGTTAGAATGAGTTAAGCATCTAATCTTGCATTGTGTGATTTTTCCTTTCCTGTGATGTGGTCAGGGGCCATGTTTAACAATAATAGCAAAGAGTTGGTAAGAATATACTATTTATCAATTTTTGTTTAGTTTCTATAGGCTACTGATATCTGTATTTTTTAGTAGTGTTGACAGTTGAAAGATCACTGCACTAGCATTTTTTTTTGTTTTTTTTGCATAGGCCTATTCTTTTAACCCTTTCGCAATGACGGGTTTTTCATTCCAAATGACAACACCATTTTCAGCTTAGTTCATTCCCCTGAACGACAGGATAACTGTAATTTTAGGGGTCATATTTTTAATTTGACTGTAAACAGTTTATCGTAAAAGGAAACCCATTAAAAGTATATTCTGAACCAGACTACACAAACTCTGAATCTGGATAATCTTTACATTTAGTGCCGTCGAGTACGTATAATATGTGTATTGAGTCAGCATTAGAAGGGTAACCCTAAACCTAACCTCAACCATTAACTCTAAATGGTACGAAAATACACATATTAAACATACTCGACGGCACTAAAGGTAAAGATTACCAGAATCTCAGTAAAAAGAGTTGTCAGAATCATTCAAGTTGAATAAATTCAACTCAAACAAGAGTTTTCATGCTCTTTTTCCACAACGTGTATGGTTTGGCGGTACGGCAGCGTCCATGTTTGTCAACTTTCGCTTTGGTAAAATCACTTATCAGTTCTACTGTATTCACTAGCAGTAAAGTATTTTGTTTGTTTCAAGCTTAGTGGCCAGATTTTTTAATGCTGAATCCGATTATGCCCAGCAATTGCTGATACGGTTGTAAACAGAAGAGTTCTGGTGCTTTTAAAATAGGACATACGCCTTACGTCATATAGGTGAATGGGAACGAGGTATCGCGCTACTTCCGTGATGTACGTGGCACGGCACAGCGACAAAAATTGTCAATATTTATGCCGTACGGCTGATGCGTGATGCCATATGATGATGGATGGTATCCGCATGTCTGGTTTTGTATAGTGTGTAGATGATGTACAGTCAAACAATGATCATACAAAAACAGGGCAATCCATACAAGGACGTCAGTTAACTCACGACGTATAAAGTCAATGATGCTTGTAACAGCTAGACGTTTTTCTGTATCATTTATTGTGGACGCCACAGTGACAAAATGTATACGCGAATATGTAGGTACATCAGACAGTCATTATCACAGCAACAATGTCAGTATAGCAATGGACGGTAGACAGCATCATAATAAAGGTGATTCACAGGCATGTCAATACATTATAAGGCTGTAATGTAGTCGGGAAAATTCTCCATCCCTTTCTATCTTAGCCAGAAGATAACCAGATGTATGAGATCAGTTCACTCTCCTTAATCTGACTTCAGCAAGACAGACACGTCTGCCGAAGTATAAATAATGTCCTCAAAAAATATCCTCTAGATAACAAAGGTTTCCAAACCTAGTTCATGTAACAAAGTAGCAAGTAATGGTCCTTGGGACATGCATCAACCGATGCGGTACAATACAGCAACACGTGAGCTGGGAAAACATCTCGTGACGACGACTTTCGAAGACAGGCTATGAATCAAAAATCGCTCACGACCAAAAATCGATAGAGTTAATGAAAAGTTAATTTACCTTGCCTTCAGGAAATACACAGAAATATTACGCCTCCCGGCATGTGGAAATACACTAGAGGTATTATCTCGAATAAACGAAATATCCATTAAGAGGACTTCACATTCTTGACAGAACAAAAAAAATAGCGGAGATCCCCTCTCAGCGAGGCATCTTCCTAGCTATTCAAAATCGCTCACTGACTGGTGGGCGGAAATCGATCGACCAAGAAGCAAGACCAGTCATGCGCAGTCCAGCGCAAAATGACCACAGCTCAGAACTTAAGACGCAAGGACCTTTACTACGAACCAGCGTAAGAATGATTACCTTAAAAGGATAACCCAACAGGTTGCCAACCGTTTTCTGAGAAAACAGCCTAGCATAGCAAACTTAACTGCATTCAATACCAACGCCAGGAAACAACTGCTTACCGAGAAAAGTGACTATAAATTTCAAGCAGTTGTTGCCCTTGCGTTACAAAATATATATTGTAATAAAACGATGTTGCGAGAATTTCTCACGCAACAACGGCGTACGTCATAATGGTGCTGAAGGGGTTAATTTCTTCGCAGAAAATGTGCAAATGTTGACTGACACACTCTGATGTGTATTATAAGCTTCCTGTGTGTGTTTAGACTGATAGGACTCGATATGAGAAAAACATGTTGATAACAATACAAGACAGGGCTTGTTCTAGAATCCCTGGGTAAGAGAGGTAGAAGTACATTTAAGAAAAAATAACGCACACACACACACACACATGGAGAAGAGAACTGGAGACAGAAGTAAAGATGATGAATAAGACATGGAAAGGGCTTGAGCTGATGGCACGTGATAGGAGAACTTGGCATGTGTTTGTTGACGTCACGTGATAGGAGGACTTGACATGTATTTGTTGACATCACGTGATAGGAGAACTTGACATGTGTTTGTTGACGTCACATGATAGGAGAGCTTGACATGTGTTTGTTGACGTCATGTGATAGGAGGACTTGACATGTGTTTGTTGACATCACGTGATAGGAGGACTTGACATGTGTTTGTTGACATCACGTGATAGGGGGACTTGACATGTGTTTGTTGACGTCACGTGATAGGAGGACTTGACATGTGTTTGTTGACGTCACGTGATAGGAGGACTTGACATGTGTTTATTGACGTCACGTGATAGGAGAACTTGACATGTGTTTGTTGACATCACGTGATAGGGGGACTTGACATGTGTTTGTTGACGTCACGTGATAGGAGAACTTGACATGTGTTTGTTGACGTCACGTGATAGGAGAACGTGGCATGTGTTTGTTTAAAGGATGCGCTACTTGGGGAGCTAAATGGTTTTAACTGACTGATTGATTGTGATTGTCAAGTCATCCACATTAGTCTTTCTAGCTGTATATGATATTCACCCGCCTCACATCGCGCGTTTGGGGAAACTCCAAATTCACAACGAAGACCAAAGCTGCGGTATATAATGCCTGCGTCACCAGCACACTCCTATATGGCAGCGAAATCTGGACAACCTATTCTAAGCAAGAAAGAAGGCTCAATATCTTCCATTTACGGTGTCTATGCCATATCCTCGGCATCTCGTGGAAAGATAAAGTGACAAATGTTGAGGTGTTGTCACATGCTAGCCTTCATAGCATGTATACACTGCTTAGACAGCGCAGACTACGCTGGCTTGGCCATGTCAGCTGCATGGAAGATAGTCACATCCCGAAAGATATCTTCTACGGACAACTAGCAGATAGCAAAAGAACAGTTGGGCGGCCACAGCTGAGGTTCAAAGATGTGTGCAAGAGAGATATGAGGGCACTGACATAAATCCAGCAACGTGGGAGGATGAAGCTGCCGATCGCACCAAGTGGCAATGCTATTTCCGGCGCCACCTCAAATTGGGTGAAAAGAAGCTCACATAAGCAGAAGAGAGGAGAAAATGTCGAAAGGAGCACCAGGAAAATAGACAGCTGATGGCTGCCACCTCAGGGGCGCATTCCCATAGTCAGTTATGACTGAAGGGGCTATTATGATTATTATTATTATTATATTCACCGTTCCACTGTCAAGTGCAACATTATGTAACCTTTTACGAGTTGCATGAAGGAACATTGATTCTATTTTTATCTTGTCTTCTCTGTGACCACGTCTATAGCACATGCTCATATTTTGTTGTAAGGCCAACACAGTTTATTTTTAGTATTTATCATCATTTCCCCTCACGGTAACATCCGCTTGACAGAATGGAGAAAAAAGGTGGCGGGTTCGAATCATGGTACCGACACACTCTAGTCTACCCAGCTGTAAATGGTTACCTGACTTTGAGTTAAGGAAGGAAAATGCACCTCTTGATGCTGGACCAAGTATGGTGAAGTCTCTAACACTTCACTCCCCTGCGACAGTATCTGCTAAGCGACTACCTTTAACTTTTTATTTGCCCCTCATGCTCCTAAAGGAGCATAGGCCTTCAACAAACACATGCTAAGTCTTCCTGTCACATGCCATCAGTTAAAAGTTCTCTATCTCTTTCTCATTGTTTTCACTTCTGTCTCCAGTTCTCTTCACCGTGTGTTTTATGGTCTACCGCTGTCTCTCTTACTCTGTCGATTCTAGACCAAGGCCTGCCTTATAATGCTCTCTGCACTTTCATCAGTGTGTGTATCCCTTCACCACTAGCGTCAACTTCTCTCTCCCCCCCCCGACATTTTGTCTGGTTCTTGCCATCAGTTCCATGTTGGAGAATTTGTCATATATTTTCAGTCATTCTATGCAATCACCTACTTATGAAAGTCTGTAACTGATTGGTTGTTGTTGGTTGTGTTTGTTTTCTTTTTGGTTGTTCTTTTTTTTTTCTTGTATACCATGTTTCAGAGCCGTACACTAAGACAGCTGTGACATCTGAGTTAAAGATTGAGTGCAGAACGTCCGATTTGGGTAATCGCGTAAAGCCATGTCCTCTCGCGACACAGTTACCGGCATCAAAACCTGGTGGCACCACGTTCCAATCTCCCCAGCTGTATATGGGTATCTGACTCTGCTCATGAGTTAGGAAAAAAATAGTGAGGTAGAGAACTTGTCACCCCCCTCCCCATAAAAAATAGGACAGAGTATAGCAAAGTCTGTAACACTTCACACCCCTAAGGCAGTTTTTGCAAGGGGACTATCTTTTATCTATAGTGTTACCTTATACCTGAAGCTAAGACATTTTCTGCAAGGGACTATCTTTTATTTATAGTTGTTGTAACCCTCCTGCAGAAAGCCTTCATCAAAGTATACGTATGCTCTAGCAGTGGCTATTCCTATAGTAATTTGCTATTACATGCAGGGTTCCCAGTCTCATGCACGAATTATTAAAACTAGACCTTAATGTCTTTTTATATTTGGACATGCGCCCTAAAATAACCGAGCAGGTTGAACGGGGCGCGCCTCGCCAAAACGAGGCAAAAAAGACATTCCCATGCTCATCTTTAGTATGTCAGTCCTCTGCAAGATTCTGCCAGTTTATCTATATGTTTATTCCAGTTCAGCTGTTGGTCTATCAGGGGGTTTGAACTGTACTAATTTTTTTCACCTGTTTACTTATGTTAGTTATTTTTTTTTTAACATCCCTATCTATTTAATAGAAGATCATTCTCACTATCTTATTTTCATTTAAGTTGAATCTCCATTTTGTCATCTATTTATATGCAGTACTTTATTTAATAGCAGTCACATACGGTTATAGATTCAAGGATTTGAATTCAGTCATGGAGTCCCGCCCGCCTCGAAGGGGTCCAACCAATACTACTGGTGGTTACCTTCCCCTGAATTGTGGAGTCAAGGTACAGAGGGAAAGGGCAAAAGCTATTGACCAAACACCAAGAACACTCAATTTCCTGCAGTGGATTGCATGAGTTCTCAACACAAAACCGCCTTTATGAGGATCAAATCGATGTGGCTTGCATCTAAGAAACATCTCAACAGCAACCACAGATTCTCAATAAGAGGATACCAGGCTTTCCAACTCGATCGAGAAGGACACAAAGGAGGTGTGCTATTACTTACCCGAAACTAGGTGATTGGAATGCTAAAATAGGGCCAGATGCATACGGTCACTGGGCTGGGCACAGTGGGGAAATTTGGGACTGGAGAAACCAACGATCGAGGACTAAGGCTACTAGAATTTGCCAGCAACTATAAACTAACCCTTGCAAATACACTATTTCCTCATAAGTTATCAAGAAGAACAACGTGGCATGCCCCAAAAACTGAGATACATAACCAAATTGATTTTATTCTCGTATCCAAAAGATTCAAGTCCAGCATTAATAAAGCCAAGACTAGGACTTTTCCTGGCGCCGACATTGGTAGTGATCACGACATGGTATTGATGACGCTCAAGCTTAAACTCAAAAAGAACTATAATCAAAACAGATGTTCTCAGTTAAGATTCAATTTAGACAAATTGAAAGATCCAGAAATCGCGGGAATCTTTGAGGCAACTGTTGGAGGAAAATTCGCAGCTCTCAACTTTTTGGAGGATGATATCAACTCAATCACAGAGAACATGAAAGACGTGCTCATTGAATCAGCAACAGAAATACTTGGTAAAAGAAAGAAAATAAACAAACCATGGGTTACAGATGAAATTCTGAAGTTATGTGATACACGGCGAGAAATGAAAAAGGTTAAGAAAGAGGTTCCCGAAGCAGCATGGCAATACAGTATGGTGAATAAAAATATTAGAAAGAAAATGAAACAGGCCAAAGAAAAATGGGTAGCTGATCAATGTGAGTCCATTAATACGGGGCTAATAAAAGGTAACAGCAAGGCAGTTTTTGACACATTAAGAAGACTATCAAAACCCCAACAGCCCAGGGTAACTGTCATAGAAGATAGCAATGGGGCTCTGCTCAATGAAAAAAACAGCTGTAATGAGAAGGTGGACAGAATATTGTAAAGAATTATATAACTGTAAACTTGACACTGACTTAGGCATATTAAACAACATTAAGTGCGAAAACAGAGAACTCGGAAATGCAGCAATACTACGGGAAGAAGTGGAAGAGGCTATATGTTCGATGAAAGGAGGGAAGTCACCGGGTGTGGATAATATACCAGCAGAGCTCTTGAAATATGGAGGACCCGATATAGTAAAAATCATGACAACAATTTGCCAGAAGATATGGAGTACAAAAAAATGGCCAAAAGAATGGACGCAGTCATTAGTAATACCGCTTCCAAAGAAAGGAAATCTAAAAATGTGCAAGAACTACAGAACCATTAGCCTTATTAGTCATCCAAGTAAGGTGATGTTAAGGATACTTTTGAACAGAATAAAAACAGAAATCAGAAGAAATCTTGTCAGAGGAACAGGCTGGCTTTAGACCAAAAAGAAGTACCTCAGAACAAATCTTCAATATTAGATTACTGATCGAAAAACATCTCCAGCATCAACATGATTTATACCATAACTTCATCGATTTCACAAAAAGCCTTCGATCGAGTCTGGCATGAAGGTTTATGGCAAATAATGAGAAAATTCAATTTTGATACCAACATCATAGATATCATTGAAGCACTATACAAGGACGCAAGCAGTGCTGTTTTTGCAAGCAATGACATTGGAGAATTTTTCAAAACAACTGTAGGAGTTCGCCAGGGATGTATCCTGTCACCAGTGCTCTTTAACATTTATCTAGAACATATTATGCAGGAGGCTCTCTACGATTATAAATCAACCATATCGATTGGAGGCCGACCTCTGTGTAATCTACGTTTTTGCTGATGATATTGATCTGATAGCTGGAACAGAATCAAAACTTCAAGACCTTACCTCTAGACTGGAGAAAGTAACAAGAACATATGGGATGGAAATTAATATAGAAAAAAGCAAGATATTGGTGAATAGCCATAAGAAACATGTTCCGACCAACATTACGTTAAATGGGCAAACGTTAGAAGAAGTTAACACCTTTAAATATCTCGGGTCCACTATATGTAGTGATGGAAGATCAAATAAAGAAATCAAGACAAGACTTGAGATGGCCTCAGCTGCCATGACAAGGTTGAATGTGATCTGGAAAAGTAACATCAGTTTTCCTGTGAAGATCAAATTATACAAATCACTTGTATTATCTATTCTCTTGTATGGTGTGAGGGCTGGACACTCACTGCAGATACGGAGCGAAGGATTCAGGCTTTCGAGCATAAATGTTATAGAAGAATTTTGCGCATTTGCTATAAAGAGCACAAAACAAATGTCTATGTTAGAGAGAAGATAAACACCTATGCAGGCCATCAAGAACCACTTTTGTCAATAGTGAAACGTCGAAAGCTTGCCTGGTTTGGGCATGTAACTCGTCATGACTCCCTTTCGAAAACGATCCTCCAGGGAACAGTCGAAGGTAAACGGAGAAGAGGAAGGCAAAGAAAATCCTGGGCTGATAACATCAAAGAATGGGCAGGACACGGTTTCTCCACACTTGTACGCATTGCTGAGAATAGAGAGCAGTGGAGGACCCTGTCTGCTGATGCTTCCACCATGGCACCCCTACGACCCATGACGGGTTATGGGTTGAGATGATGAGATGATGATGAAACTTAATACCAAGTAGCGAGGTATCTGTGAACTTCAACGACGAGTCGGAAATTTTAGGGGTTGACATTAAAATAAAGAACACGAACATGCATATCCACAATTTGTATGGCCCATCAAGCAAAGAACTGTCACTTGCAAGTATGGAAATAACGAACTCAAGCTGCATAGTGGCCGGAGACTTCAACAGCCACTCAGAAAGATGGGGATATCTGGTTACAGACAGTAGAGGTGAGGAAGTGGAGGACTGCGAGATTGACACAAACCTTCACCTTATCAACAGGCCAGATGATAAACCCAGTTTCTACTCTAGAAGATGGCACACCACTTCCACTCCAGGCCTAGCTTTCGCACAGGGGACATCCTTCACAAAATTGACAGACAGGTACTTGGTCAGCTAGCAGGCAGCGACCACAGACCAATAAAGCTGGTGGTTAATATGGAGTATGTTCCCCATGAAGTGAAACCATTGCCCCGATGGAATTACAAAAGAGCTGACTGAGACAGTTTTGCAGTGCTGACTGACAGTCTTTGCGAAACCATCAAAAGCATGAAAAATATGGTTGAAAGCTTTAATAGAGCAATACTTCAAGCAGCTATTGAGACTATTCTGAGAGGGGCAAGAAAGAACTATAAACCATACTGGAATGAAGAACTGCAAAAACTTGAAAATGAGGTATCAGAGGCCAGAGACATGGCAGAAACAGAACAAACAACTGAGGCAAACATCTTGCTCAAAGCAACCACTGGAAAGTACAAAAGAACATTAAACCAAACAACAAGAGGCTGCTGGAAGCAAACAACAGAAAATCTCAACCTAGATAAAGAAGGTAACAAACTGTGAAAACTAGTTAGAGCTTTGAACAATGAAGAACCTTACAAAAATCACATCACAATCAAACAAGGTGAAAATATGCACTCGGGAAAGTGGTGGGGGGGGGGGAGGGAGCTGCAAATGCACTCATGGAACACCATGCTGGTGCAAACCACATTGATGTCCCTATAGACAGAAAAAGCTTGCACCAGAACACATGATGGCAAAGTTAACAATGCAAGAAATGGAAGAGGCAATGAGGGTGCTAAAGAAATAGAAGTCATCTGGAAAAGATGGGATAACCAATGAAATGCTAACAGGCCTAGGAACAAAAGCAAAAAAGAAGCTTCTGGCCATCCTAAACTGCAGTTGGAAAAGAGGAATAGTACCACAGGCATGGAAAGACGCCATACTGATTCCAATACCTAAGACAGACACAGTTCAAACAGAACTAAATGGCTACAGACCTATCAGTCTACTTAGCTGTGTTGGAAAATTGATGGAGCGCATAATTAATACCCGACTAATGTGGCATCTAGAGGAAAAACATCTCTTAGCCCCACAGCAAGCAGAATTCAGAAAACACAGATCCACTGGAAAGATGGACTAAATGTCAAGCTGCAAAGAAGTGAAGTGTGTGGGAGAATGTTCAAATGGATCAGCCACTACCTTGAGAATAGAACTGCCAGAGTCCAACTACAAGGACAGGCCGATAGGAAGATGGTATTGGAGCAGGGTGTTCCCCAAGGGGGAGTCCTGTCACCCACGTTGTTCCTCGCATATATTAATGACATATCAGAATATTCCAATAAGAACTCACAATGCCTCCTTTGCAGATGACTTAGCCCTGTGGATCTCAGAGGAATATATCACCACGGCAAGCATTCAGATGCAGCAAGCCCTAACATCTTTGGAGGAGTGGGCCAAAGCATGGCTAGTAAAGATAAATGAAGGGAAAGCATCATACACAGTGTTTTCTCTCTCAAACACACCACAGATCTCCAAAATTGATGCTAAATGGGAAAAATCTACATCTGGATGAAAACCCAAACTACCTAGGCATTACCTTTGATCGCCGCTTGACTTGGAAAACCCAGATTGAAAAAAAACAGGACAAGAGCAAGGCAGAGAATGGCAATCATGAAAAAACTTGCTGGCACGGGTTGGGAAGCAGACGAGAGAGTACTAAAGAAGCTATATGCTGGGCGAGTGAGACCAGTCTTAGAATATGGCATTGCAGCATGGTCAACGACAGCTAAGTCGAACTTTGACAAAATAAACAGAACCCAAAAGCAAGCATTGAGAATCATAACAGGGGGTATGAAGTCAACCCCCATTGAAGAGTTGGTAAAGATTACTCACCTCCAGCCTATGGAGGATAGAAGAGATAGCAGAGCCCAGCAACAAGCCGAGAAATTCAGGAGGCTGATAGACCACCCAATGCACCAGAGAATAAATGGACTTGGAAGGGGAAGACTGAAGCGAAGCAACTTTGTAGAAACAAAGATGAGAGCAGACCCCCATAAACGCAATATCAACAGCTACGCCAATATGTACTGCACACAAGCTACCAATTTGGAAACAACAGTGCTTCCCTGAAATGATAGTAAACGTTCCTGGTATTGAGAAAAAGAATGAAACAGAAAGGAGAGTCCTAACCACAAAATATATAGAGAAACATTACCCAAGCAACACCTAGATCCATGCATACACAGATGGTTCAGCAACAAATGCAACAGAAAAGTCTTCCTGAGCTTAAGCAATGGCATACAAAAAAAGATAGCAGTCACAACAGGGAAATTTTCAAGTAACTTCAGTGCAAAGGCAGAGGCCCTAAAAACTGCATCAGAAATTCTAATGACAGAAGAAAGCTCAGAGAGACCAGTAGCTGTCTTCTCAGATGCACTGTCAGTGATTACAACTCTGAAAAGTCAAAGTAATGCTAAACTGTATGATCTAAGAGTAACACTTCACAGACTATGTCAGCAATACAAAAGAGTCGTGATACAGTGGATCCCTTCTCGCTGCAACATCCCTGGAAATGAAGAGGCCGACAGATTGGCAAAGGAAGGGGTAAAGCTTTCTCAACTTGACACAAACATAACTTATGAGGAGGCCAAGAGTTTTATCAAGCGCAAGTACAGACACAAGTGGGAAGAAGAGCATCCAGGCCCCACAAAAAACGATACGTATTACCAGCTCATCAGAAGTGAACAAGTGGTAATCTTCAGACTTCACACAGGTCATAACAGATTGAGATACCATCTATTCAACAAATTTAAGATAGGAACTACTGATGAGTGTGACTGTGGCACCGATAAAATGACTGCTGAACATCTGCTTCAAAGGTGCCCAACATATGAGGAACAGAGAAAACGTATATGGCCATCAACAGTACCATTCCTGGAGAAAATCTACGGAGATATCAACAACCTCATGCTGACCACTGCTTTCTTTGAACTTATTAAAGTTTACATCTGAGGGTGAATGAAGAAGAAGAAGAATTCAGTGATTCACATTTGTTTAGTTAAAAAATATTTAGATTAGTTCCCAGTTTCTTTTCTATTTTCTTTAGTAAGTCTTGTCCCAAAATGAAGAATTTTTTGGCCGGAAGGAGAGCCATTTTATTAATTTATCTTTGTAGGACTTCTCGTCTTCAATCAATACCCTTTAGCTCCCCAAGGTGCATAGGCCTTCAATAAATGCTTGCCAAGTCCTCCTGTCACATGACATCAGCTAAAACTCATTCCATGTCTTCCTCATCATTTTCTCTTCTGTCTCCAGTTCTCTTCTCCATGTTTTTTCTTGGTCCTGTAATTTCATGTTTCTTCTGCCATTTTTTGCAGTTTTCCCTTGTTTGTTTAGAGTGTGAACGTTCCAGGCAGTGTCAAATTTAGGCATGGTGAGGCCCTAAGCTATAGGTAGCTTATATCTTTATAATAAGACCCTTTTTGGCAATTGGTAACAGAATGGAGCCATGTAACTGAACTTGGCTAGAATGCGTCAGAAAATGCATAAATCCATGTGAGGCGGGTGGAAGGGTTGCACCATTACAGCTTTAAAAATATACCATGTAACTGAACTTGGCTAGAATGCGTCAGAAAATGCATAAATCCATGTAAGGCGGGCAGAAGGGTTGCACCATTACAGCTTTAAAAATATACCTTTAATTCTTCGGTCAAGATATTTATTTTTAGGCACCACAAAAAAATAGTGCTTCGTGGACAGAGGTCATTAGCACGATCTCTCCATGTAACCCGGATATGTACCTAGTAACGACCCAGACTAATTATAGATGCAATCACTTCTGCAGTTTTCTATTTAACAGTATAGGTCAGATTTCCTGGCGATTTCACAAGATAATGTTGTTATTATAATGTTTCTTATTGGAGTTGATATTAACATAAGCTAAACAATAACATATAATATTATTATTATAATCATAATATTATGGTGACTGGGGATTTCACAAGACAAAGATCTTAATGCTGGGTCTAGTAAATGTTAGAAGAATGAGAACAATATAGAATAGAGGGTAGGTTTGGTATTGTATAAACGTTTTTAAACAAATATGGAGTGGAAACTCGAGGCCTGTAAACAGTAAATAAATAAATAATACTTACTTTCTTAGTCGTTCAACTTCTACCGTGAGGTGTAGAGGTTTGGAAGAGAGAGCGCCAGACTATCCTATCGGCTGTCTTCCTCCTGGCCTGGTTCCATTCTAGTCCTCGGTCCTTCAAAGATTGTCTAATGTCCTACCAGTGAACTCTTGAGGTCTGGATCCCCGGCTCTTTTTTTTCACTGCTTGTCATGGTAGCCGATCTTCTCCCATTCTGCAGACATGGCTAAACGATCTTAGTTGGGACTTTCTACTTGGGTCTGCAGGGGCGGGATTTTAGGCCTTGACGTTGGTCTGGTTGCGGACCATGTCTCTTTTTGTTACTTCAACCACCTTCCTCAGATAGCTTATTTCTGAGGTTTGGATCTGGCTTTTATGGGTTGTAGTCATTGCCCATGACTCACATCCATATGTCAAGACTGGGACATAGGTGGAGCGGTATACAGCCATCTTCGTTTTCTTACCAACCTCTCTCTTGCTGATGAATCCTCGATTTATGGCCTCAAAAAGTCTCCCAGCTGCTGCTTTTTGAGTGGCCAACTCTTCTTTGATGCCTCCCTTTCAGTCTATAATAGCTCCAGGATATTTAAAGTGGTCGACCTGTTCCAGGACCTGTTCTCCCAGCTTAATCTGATGTATTCTTCTCGTGATATCACAATGGATTTTGTTTTAGAGCTGCTTATGACCATCCCTCTCTTCTCCAGCTCTTCCTTACAGACTTGCAGGTTAGATTGGCAACATCATCAGCAAATGCCAGCTCAGAAATACACAGTCTCATCTTCCACTACCCCACTGAATACTTTCTTGTTCTCTCCTTACATGACTTGATAACATCGTCCATGAGGAGTATGAAAAGATATGGTGACAGGATATCACCTTGTCTTATACCAGTGGTGGTCCTGAACTCTTCTGACTTATGGTTTGCTGTCCTGACATAATTTCTGCAAGACTTGTAGAAGCTCTGCATAGCATGAATCAGAGGTGCTGGAATGTTCTTCCTTGCCAAACAGTCCCAAAGTTTGCTCCAGGGGACCCTGTCAAATGCCTTTTCCAGATCTATGAAACAAAGATGGATCTCACTCTTGTACTCAAGGGCCTGTTCACTGACTGAGTGTGAAGATTAGGCTCTTGAGTACTTCGGTTTGCTCGTAATCCGCATTGGACCTCATCCAATTGTGGCTCAGCTAGGCGTCAGAGTCTCTGCTCTGGGATTCTAGAGTAGATTTTACCAGGGACACTGAGAAGGGATATGCCTTTATGGTTTCCGCATTGTCGATTGTTACCCTTTTTGAAAATTGGTGTTATGATGGCTATCTCCCAGTCCTTTGGTATGGTCTTGTTGCACCACGCTGCCTGTAGGACTCTTAAGAGTAATAGGTCACCTGATGCTACCATGTACTTAACCATTTCTGGTGTTATACCATCATGCCCTGCTGCTTTGCCCATCTTGATTTTCTCCAGTGCTGCCTTCAGTTCTTCCATCTTTATGTCATCTTATCACCATTTGTTTCCTCTTCTGTGCTAGTGGTTATCATTTCTGATGCTTGACCTTGCTCACCATCAAGGAGTTCTGAGAAATATTCTTTCCATTACCTCCTTTGGGGCAGTAAGCAATTTGCCTTGCTTGTCCTTTATAAATTTGAGAGGGCATTGTTTTTCCTTTTTCATGTTCTTTAGGGTCTTATAGAACAATTTCTGGTTTTCTTGCGCATCTTTTTCTAGCTTTTCTCTAAATTCTTCCCAGGACTTCTGTTTTGCTGCTAGCACCTTGTTCTTTGCTTCTCTTCTGAGTATCACATATTCTCTATATTTCTCTACTTGTCCGGCTGTGTTTTTAGCTCCTAAGTATTGTTTCCATGCCATTTTCTTCTCTCTTATTTTCTCTTTGACTTCCTCTGTCCACCAAGGTATCCTCTTTCTCTTGTTCCCAAGTCGGACTTCACCACATGCTTCTGCAGCAGCTGTCTTTATGATGTCCTTGAATTTAAGCCAGAGGGTTTCCAAGTTATCAGGTTGTTCTTCTGTGTTTCTCACCGCTGTAGCAATAAGCCCTTGATATCTGGTCTTAATTTCTGGCTCTCTCAGCTTGTAGGTCTTAATGCTCATTTCTTCCGTTCGTTTACTTGGTTTCTTGTGTGATGCTGGGCAGTTCCTAGGCTGAGCAACTCTTTCAGTTGTTCTTTTGATTGTAAGCAGGTAGTGATCACTTCAAATCTCCGGTCCCCTCCAGATTCTAGCATCCCGGACATATTTGAATGAGCTGCTCCTAACAATGGCATAGTCGATCACTGACTTCTCATTCTTTGTTGGTTCACACCTAGTGTATGCATGTATGTGCTTATGGGGGAACTTTGTGTTGGTAATGATCAGATTCTGCTCACTGCAGAATCTAAGGAGTTGCTTTCCATTGTCATTGAGAGTATCTTCTCCATATCTTCTGATAACTCCACCCCATCTAGCATGGTCATTTCCAACTCTGGCATTGAAATCTCTGAGCATGATAATTTCACCTAGGCAGTCATCCACTGTCCTTTGAAGCAGCTCGAAGAATTCCTCCTTAACCTCTGTTCTCTCATCCTCATTTGGCCCATACACCAGGTTGACTATGGTGTCTCCTTCTTTTAGTTTTACAACTATAATGCGCTCCGAGACAAAGTTCCATCCCTTGATACTATCTTTCTGGTTTTTGGCCTTAATACAACCCACGCCCTCTTTAGCTCTTTCAGATGTGGGTACACCACTGTAGAGCAGCGTGTTGCCATCGAGATCCATGACTCCTTGTCCCTTTTTCTTTGTTTCCGTAATAGCCAGAATTTCTAGTTTTGCTTTTCTCATCTCTTCCTCCAGCTCCTCTTCTTTCCCATTTATACTTCTTGTGTTCCAAGTTCCATAAGTCGTAGTCCGTAGTCCATTCCAGTTCGTCGCCTTTAGAATCCGTCTGGTTTTCTCTCTTGTATTTCGCGTAATCATGATGATTGGCCTGTTTTGCCTTTGCATGGTGGAGGGGCTGCCTCCATGCAGGCCGCCTCCTTCCTTTTTCGGCCGGGCTTGGGAACGGCCTAGGCGGAGTTAATAAATAATACACAGAGGTATATTTCAAGCAGCCATGCTGTCAGCAGGTTTCTTCAATGTATGTCACATCCAGTTCTAAACTTTCATTCATATGTTTTAGACTATCACTAAATGACGCTGGAGGTCTTCTAAGTCCATTGTCACGCTATTAAACTTTCATTCATATTTTGAGACTATCACTAAATTACGCCGGAGGCCTTCTAAGTCCGTTGTCACGCCATTAAACTTTCATTCAAACTGTTATATAAATGAATATGCAAGATTTATGTTAATAAATAAATTTAATCAGGACCAGTTGTAAGTACTGGTGACTGGGGCTAAGGCCGGAGGCGCCAAGCGCTTTTATCTTGAACTTTTTAAATTTAATTTTGGTTCTGTAAATCCAGAACAGTATATTTCAAAACGTAGCGTTTCATAAACTACGTGAACGATTCAAAAACAAACCAATGCATTCCATCTCACTGTAATATGCCCGACGATGAAGAAGCTGACAGATTGGCAAAGGAAAGTGGAAAGCTACCCCAGCCTGATGCAAGCATAACTTTCAAAGAGGCAAAGAGTTTTATCAGATTCAGAAACAAACAGAATACAGAGTATCCAGGTCACACACATGCATATTACCAGCTCGGCAGAAAACAAGTAGTAACCTTCAGACTTCGCACTGGCCACAACAGATTGAGATACAATCTATTCAACAAGCTAAAGATAGGAACTACCGATCAGTGTAACTGTGGCACTGATAAAATGACTGCTGAACATCTGCTTCAAAGTCACCCCTTATATGTGGTACAGAGAAGGTGCATATGGCCGACTCCAGCTCCTTTCGTGGAAAAGCTTTACGGGGATTCAAATAGCCTCAAACTGACTACTGCTTTCTTTGAGAACATTCAAGTGGACTTCTGAGAGTGTAAGAAGAAGAACTGGTCAACACTGCGACAATTTTCATTTCGGTCTCGATTCAAAAGTTTATTGTTAAAAAACACTTCTTAACTTCTTACATTATATCTCAAAAAACGTCATTCGCCATCATATGGCAATTTCCTGTCAAAGTTGTGATAATTCTTAGTCTTAAATTATCACGTATCGAAATGTACGTTACGTCCGATGTATGCTTCATTCATTCATTCATAACCCTCCACTCCCAAAGGAGCATAGGCCTTCAACAAACACATGCCAAGTCCTCCTATCACGTGCCATCATCTCAAGTTCTTTCCACGTTCTCCTCATCATTTTCACCTCTGTTTCCAGCTCTTTTCTCCATGTGCTTCTTGGTCTACCTCTGCCTCTCTTGCCGTGGGGGTTCCAGAACAAGGACTGTCTTGTAATGCTATCAACAGGTCACCTCAGTGTGTGTCCAATCCAAAAACAAAAAGATGTATGCTTGCCATGGAGATATGAGATGGATTGTCTGTTAACCACTTCTGATGCTCTGTGTTGTAGTTGATTGGTGTTAGATATCGTCTGTAGGTTATCTGTACACCGCATATGCATGCTCTAGTCTTGTGCCACGAACATGCTTTGGTGTTAGATATTGTCTGTAGGTTATCTGTACACCGCAGATGCATGCTCTAGTCTTGTGCCACGAACATGCAGAACTGACTGTTCGTCAACATATATCTATTGTTAAACTACATGGATAGAGAAAAGAGATCTGCGTGTCTATCTCGCTACCTTACATAACCCTTGTTATAGAAGATTCCTGTGCTCTAGTCACAACTATCTTCCTGAATATTCTTTGGTCTGTGTCTTGATCAGTCTTCTATCCACTTACGTGAATAAGCTGTGTCACTCTTCCCGATAACCCATGACGTCCTATCTACATGATTATGCTTAACGCAGTGGCGTCCCTTACACTGCGACAGCACATATGGATGTAATCAGTAGCACTCCTGGAAAAGAAACTATAGAGATACAAATAGCCTCAAGCTGACCAGTGCTGTCTTTGAAAATATCCAAGTATTTCGACGTCTGAGAGTGTACGAAGAAGACGAAACATATTATAGGGATGCTCATGGCACCAGCAACCCTACAACCGGCCCTGCATTTAATCATGCTTAGCAGACGTATATGATTGGCCAATCTGTATATTAAACCTACAATTTTTAAAATACTAGCAACAATCTAAATAACAAAATTAGTAATCATATCTTTTTAATTATAATACGTTTTTCTTTCCCTGAAATACAGATATACTTAGTACCCAGATAGACTGATATGTGGAACATTCCTCGGCTAGTCAGTGCACTTCGTATTTAATTCTGCACACTGCACAACTAGCTGCTTCTGAATATCAGTTATGGAACAGAGAGGAAGTGTGGAGGAACTGGTCATGATTGCCATAGAAGGAAGCGTGGAATCTATAAATAATTTTCTATCAAACACTGGAGTTGATATTAACAGCACAAACGTCAAGATGAAAACGGCACTGATGCTGGCTATTGAAGATGATCACGTGGTAGCAGTACAAAATTTGATCGCTGCTGGAGCTGATGTAGACAAAAAGTGTATGAATGGTAACACAGCTTTAATGCTTTCTACATGGATTGGGGCTTTAGAGTACACGCGGCTTCTGGAAGGTGCCGGATGTGACGTCAGTCTGTGTAACAATGCAAGGGATACAGCTCTAATGTTTGCATCCCTGGTCGGAAGTGTCAAGTCTGTTGAAGTCCTTGTAGACATTGGTGCTGATGTGAACTTTTCAAACAATGCAGGAATGACAGCTCTGATGATTGCTGCCCGCAAAAATCACTTGGATTGTGTCAGGGCTCTTATACAGCACAGTGCTTGTTTAAATAAGACAGACAATTGTGGTAACACAGCAGTGATATTTTGTGTAAAACATGGTCATATTGAGTGTCTCCAAACTTTGATGGAAGCGGGTGCTATTGTCGACGTGAGTAACAACGACGGCATGACTGCTTTGATGTTGACATCCCAATGTGCAAAAGTTGAATGTATGAACATTCTGATAAAATATGGTGCAAAAATAGACATTACCAATCACTGTGGAAGAACGGCTCTTTCGTTTGCTGCATCAAAGGGGCACTTGGAGTGTCTTAAAATTCTAGCTCACGCTGGAAGTGACACAAACTGTGTTGATAAACATGGATACACTCCCATTATGTTGGCAGCGATTCAAGGCAGCTCTGAGTGCGTTGATTTTCTGATACATGCCAGAGGTATTGTTGATTTAGTGAGCAATGATGGTATGACATCACTCATGTTGGCTGCACGACAAGGACACCTTACAACCTTGGAGAGTTTGATAAACATGGGGGCAAATGTGAATTTTAGGAGTCAGTCTGGAAACACTGCTCTGATGTCAGCACTAACTCACGGCAAGTTAGACTGTGTACAGATGTTGGTTCACGCGGGTGCTACTCTTGATCCTAGCTCAGGTGAAGGGGTGGACAGTTTGATGACCTGTGCCATTGACGGAAATACTAAACTCCTTCATTGTCTTATCGATGCTGGTATTAATCCAGATTTCAGAAACGGGTACGACAATACAGCATTAATGATTGCATCAGAGAATGGCAGAATTGAATGTCTCCAGTTATTGCTAACAACCGCTGTTAATATTAATATTTCCAACACAGCCAGAGAAACGGCGCTTATATTAGCAGTCTGCAAAGGACATGTAGACTGTGTTGAATGCCTAGTCGGTGCTGGTGCGGAGATCAACTGGAAAAACACAGATGGAGAGACACCATTGATGTTAGCCATTCGTCATGGAAATCGCAATTGTACTAGAGTTCTACTTCGTTTTAAACCTGATCTCAATATGGTCAACAATTCTGGGATGACAGCGTTAATGATTGCTTCAGAATACAACATGCACCAGTGTCTGAACTCTTTGATAGCAGTTGGTGCAAACGTTCATCTTCACAACACTGAAAAAGAAACAGCTTTGATAATAGCAGCAAAGGGAGGAAACCAGCGATGTCTGCTAACATTAATACATGCAGGAGGCGACGTCAACAAGGCTGATAAACAAGGGCGCACACCTTTAATGCACGCTTGTCTTAAAAGTAGTCTGTCCTGTTTGCAAAAATTGATATTAGCTGGAGCTAAACTTGACCTAGCTGAGAAGAAAGAACAAGATATATGTATTTTAGAATCATCAGGAGACACAGCGCTTATGATGGCTGTTCGTACAGGTAATCCTCAGACTGTAGCAGCTTTGCTGGCTGGTGGTGCAGATGTCAATGTTGCCAACAATAACAAAGACACAGCTCTGATGATGGCGGCCAAAGAAGACAAGTGTTACTTTCTGTGGCAGTTGGTAAGTCATGGAGCAGACGTTGATCTGCAAGACAGAAACGGGCAATCTGCACTTATGGCTGTTTGTAGCGGAAACTGCGCTAACTGTTTCACAGTTTTAATAAATGGTGATTGCAGTTTAAATGCCGCTGATAAAACTGGAAAAACAGCTCTGATGTGTGCCTTGTCAAGTGAAAGTAAACTGACCTTTCTAACAGATCTTTTAAAAGCTGGAGCAAATATAAATCAATCAGATAATATTGGAAGGACAGTTTTAATGATAGCAGGGTCACTAGGACAGGTGGGGTGTCTGGAATTGTTGTTACAAGCAGGTGCCAATATATATCAGATTGACAACACAGGACGGACAGCTCTAATGATTGCTGCGCTTAGTTCGCAGGAGCTGTGCCTTTCAACACTTGTACGAGGATCTGTCGGAGTGGATACAGCAGACAATGACGGCATGACCGCGTTAATGTACAGTTCTCAAGTTGGTAGCTTGGGATGTCTGAAGACCTTGATTCAAAATGGCGCTACAGTCAGTCAGGCTAATGCTGCAGGTATGACATCGCTGATGTTAGCTGCCAAGAATGGACGCATAGATTGTCTTCAGACTTTGATAAGCAATGGAGCAAAGCTTAATGTCACAGATAAATTACAAGGAACTGCGCTGATCTTAGCTTTGTTGAATGACCAGGAGGAATGTGCAACTATTTTGGTAAATGCTGGCAGTTGCGTATATTGCTTCTAAAGATGGGACGACAGCTTTGATGGCAGCAGCCAAGTTGAATTCTATAACTTGTCTAGAACAGTTAATAGAATTTGGAGCTGATATTCACAAGGTTGATTCTGAAGGCAGGAACGCTTTATTCCTGGCTTCTCGGGATAAACGATCAGCGTGTCTGAGAGCGTTAGTTGAAGTTGGTTGCGATGTTCATTTGAGAGACCATAAAGGCTGGACAGTATTAATGCACGCCCTGATGTCTTCACGCATGATGCTGATGTCTGATGATAAAATCAAAACGTTTGAGTGCGTAGAGATTCTGATTAAAGCAGGTGTTGATGTGAATGCACAAAACCAGGAAGGGAAAACTGCGTTAATGTTTGCATCCAGTGAGTTGTGTGGCAACAAATGTGTTCGCCACCTAATTGCTGCAGGCGCTGATGCCAACGTGACTGACAACAACAACAGGACAGCACTGATGCTCGCCGGTGCTTTTAATCCAGATGACAAATACTGTGAAAATTGGGACAGTGTTGAAAGTGACAGCGATAGTGATGACGAAAGTAAAGAAGATGAAGATGTTTCATCATATCTGATTACCGCAAGCGATGACCTCAACAGGCATGACAAAGAAGGACTCACAGCCTTGATGGTTGCCTGTGGTCATCGGGCTATGACGCTTGCTCGTCGCCTAATTGTGGCTGGAGCTGACGTGAACGCGACAGATTTGAAAGGGAGAACGGCTTTAATGCACGCCATTTTAACAATTAGTGACACACTTGATAGTGACGACGACAATATTCTCCACACTTTGGACTTGTTAATACAGAATGGTGCAGATGTTAAAGCACAAGACAGTGACGGTATGACAGCTCTGATGTATCATGTTAAAATTGACATGAATATTGAAATTACAGAGCTGCTTATAGAGAAGGGTGCAGATGTTGACATACAAGACAATGCTGGCATGACAGCTCTGATGTATGCTGTTAAAATTGACATGAATACTGAAATTACAGAGTTGCTTATAGAGAAGGGTGCAGATGTTGACGTACAAGACAATGCTGGCAGGACAGCTCTGATGTATGCTGTTAAAATTGACGTGAATACTGAAATTACAGAGTTGCTTATAGAGAAGGGTGCAGATGTTGACGCACAAGACAATGGTGGTATGACAGCTCTGATGTATGCTGTTAAAAGCCATAATTATAAACAAACAGATGTTTTGATATCCCAGGGAGCTGATATTGACAAAAGAGACAAAAAACAACAGTCGGCGCTTATTCAAGCCCTCAAAACTATCAACTCCGACCTTGATGTAAGGAGTTATGGCCCTTTATCACTAATTCTGGATAAAATTGTTAATCTTCAGTTGGAGCAGGAATTTCGCCCATTGGTTGAGCAGATACTATCGACATGTGACCATTGGAGCTCATGTCACTATACTGAACAAAATAGTTTTATTGGATTTTGTGTCTGCAATGGAATTACAGACTTCCGTCTTGGAAGATCCAGGTATCATTCCATCAGCCAAAATTATGAAGCATCACCTCTGCTCAATGTTTTAGTCAATACTGACATTGACGATGTCCAACGATATTTCATTGCAAACTGTTTTGTGTTTGATAAGGATATGAAAATGCTGCGAAGTGAAACATTTTTGAACAAACTTAGCAACAACAAAAAATCATTTATTCAGGAAGCCTTCAGTAACCCCTGGCCCTTGGTAAAATTATCTCTCATTGTTGTGTCATCAATGATCGGTCCTAGCCCTGGTCGGGAGCAGAGAGTTCGTCAAACTGGACTGCCGTGGCCTATACAAGAATGTCTCATGTTTCAACGACCAGTAGCCTGTTTACCTGTTCATCACTGGAAGGACATACCTGTTTGTTTTGATCCTGAAGAATACGAGCATCTTCCAGCTCCATATCCATTATTGTACAACTGGCCTTTTGGACGTCGACTTGTGTCATGTGACTGTGAAGACTGCAAAGGAAAAGGTCTGAGTTTTCAGAACTAATTAATTATATCTGTCGTAAAACGGTGACTATTTTTCGTTAGATAAATCACAGGGAATCTTCATCTTCCTTGTTCGCCTTCAGACTTCCACATTAATAACTCTAATAAAAGCAGTAGTCAGCTCAAGGTTCCTGACATCTCCAAACAGTTTTTCGTTGAGAGAAGTTGGTTGTTGCCATATGCTACTCCATTCATTGCTGTAGGTTGGACAAGACTGCAGCAGGTGTTTGGCTGTCTTCACTGACGGATCTTCAGAAGAAGAAGTAAGGAAAAGAGGAGCAGGGATCCATATACCGTACTAATGCCAAACTGTTACGAGTCAGTTTGTTTAAGAAAGGAATATGTACTTTCATGGTCAAAGGGAAGGTACTGGCTGTATTCTTTTTGGTACATGTTAGATTTAGTTGTTATATCCCCTTGACATTATCCAGTTGTCCATATAAGGATATATAAGTATTATACAGTTGTCCATATAAGGATTGTTCTTGTGCTGTTTTCGTGGAACGCTCTGGATCGTTCCATGGGTAAGCTCTACTCTGGGCTTGCGATGATCCACACATGCGCGATTGATTTGCACGGAACCGCAAGACTGTCTTTTATACGCAGTCGGCCCGGGTTCTTGAGCTGAGAAGGAGCTCAGCGTTTGTCTCTGACTGTGTAAATGGGGAATGGAGCCTTTTTTAGGTGTTAGTAGATGTTTGAGATTTGTCCCCTGATATTTCTATATATTTCTGTGCCTAGGAGATGGCATTTGTTCAGTGGTTTATTCCTGGATTCCAGTGAAAGGTAAAAAGTACTTTGACACTATTTTGTAGCTAAGAATTACATATTTGAAGCCTGGCGCTCGTGCGGTCTTTACCGCCAAGAGATGTACTTGACTGTCAAAAGAATCCAGAAGAATATTACGTATTTGAAGCCTGGCTCTCGTGCGGTCTTCATCGCCAAAAGATTTATATGACTGTCAAAAGAATCCAGAAGAATATTACATATATATTGAAGCCCGGCGCTCATGCGGTCTTTACCGCCACAAGATTTATATATCTTGCTTGTCAAAAGGAACCCAGTGAACATTACATATGTCGAAGCCCGGCACTCGTGTGGTCTTTACCGCCAGAAGATTTACATGACTGGATTTGATCAGAAGAAATACAGAGTGTGTTATCTATTTGAATACATTTGTCTACATAACGTTGATGTGATCAATTTGTCCTATTGACAGTGTATGTCATCGATGTCCTAATAACAGTATATTTTGATGTCAACGTATGTCACTGTTGTCCCATAATAAACTGTTTGAAAACGTCACCAGTCATTATTAACGCTTCATGACTTCATCGTACGTAACTGTGATGTCTTCGTGACTGCATATAATATATATGTATTGCTACAGCGATCCTACCATCAAACTTAGAACAGTACGACACAGCATACTTTTACAGTGTTAGCCTGTGTGGCACATGTATTAAGAAAAACTACGACTTCTACAGTGGTCGTTAGTCTTACAGAGTGTGATACCCACTACAGAAGGTTACGGCAAAAGAATAACCAGTGGAGAAGAAAAGTCTTTAACATATCTGGTGGACCAGTTTTACGGGTTGTGTTACCCAAACGACATTTGCGTCACAAGATCATCTTCCCAAGCTACCACTATTCCCATTTCACAGTGGTTAGCCAGCTGGATGGGACTGTCAGCTATATAGTGCAATTTTTGTCATCATCGTCTGGAAGTGCCCTTCTTGTCAGTCTTTATTTCCTGTTGAGTGTTATGTCAGTTCAAGTTCAACATGTCAGGAATCGAAGTGATGTAAGATGCCTGTACCTTGCGTCATAGAGTTGCTGTATCCTTTCAGCGTTGGATCTTCTTGACACTGAACTGTGTTTGCTGTTGTTTTGGAAGCCAGTTCCTGTATCACCATTGCTCTTGTTTTGGAAGCCAGTTCCTGTATCACCATTGCTGTTGTTTTGGAAGCCAGTTCCTGTATCATCTTTGTTGCTGTTCGGAGGCCAGGATTTTTTTCTAATAAGAAAAGTGGCTATATGTTGTGTGAACTGTGCCGCTATATGTATATTAATTAAGCCTTCCATTTCAGCACAATTTATTCATATTCTATGTTCATTATGTTACATGTTTCTATGTTTTATATGTCATATTTGTATTTATATTTCAGTGGGTTTGGTTGGGCGGTGACTGCCGTAGGATATTCCACTTTACCGAGGGCCTACGACAGCGTTCTTTAGGGACTATTTGTCTGAATTTTCACTGAATTCAGTCATTCATTGTTTAGCTGTGACAAGAAGTGTTAGTGTCGTTTTTGTAAATTTTTCTCCGTTCTTTAGTTTTGATTTGTTTTGTTTGTATTTGTTTGCCTCCCCTTCCTATCGTTTATTTCTATACACCTTTTTGCTTATACACTGTTCTGTTATTTGTATTGTTCATTTCTTCGCAGCTGTCATTACAAGTTTTGTAACATTTCCCTTTAGTTTCGCTTTTTTGTTTATTTGATTTCTGGAAACGTTATCGTTTGTCCTTGACATTTGTCTTTGTCTTTCTTGTTGTTATTATTTATTGTTATTATACACTGTCAAGATTAAATGCACAATAAGTATATTGATAATTTACTGTATTATTGAAAATTAAATTAATTATACAAGTTCTTGACAAAAGACTTGTCACCCACTAAGTTGGGACAGAGTGAGTTATATAGATTATTAATCTCATATAATTAGACATAATGTCTACATTGGATTACTTTATTGAGCAAGGGAAAGCCCTTAGCATGACTGGGGAGAAATTGGAAGAGTTCGCACGTGGTGAATATACCAAAGCGCAGAAGGCTGAAGAAAAGAAACAGAAAATTCGAAGCTGAAAATATAAGATTGCAGATGCAGGCAGATGAGAGAAAATTCCAAATGGAAATGGAACAAAAGAAATTAGAAGCCGAAGAAAGAAAACAGAAATTAGAAGTCGAAGAAAGAAATCAGAAGCTGAAGAGAGAAAACAAGCTAGAAGTAGGTACCACAAAGTGATTTTTCATTTTGTTTTTACAGTGTCTTTGTTTATATATCTTAATGGATCTATTTAAGCCATGAAATTTCCTTTTTAAATTTTAAAAATCGGACATCAAACAACCGAGTTACAGCATTTCAAAATTGTGGGGAATTACAAAATTTTTTCAAACATCTTCGCACCGAACAAATTGCCCGACTTTGTACAATCATAACTACAGTCAACAAACACTTACCAAGTCAATAATGCTTTTTGTACAAAGTCATACAAGTCCTTATTGCAGAAAAGAAACATGGGAAGTACAACAAATCAATTAAATGAATTATGGTCCATCAAAATTGACAAAAGATGCAGTAGCAAGTCTCATTATTGTGCTCGCAAAGTGCAAATATGCATTTTCATGCACTCATAAATCAAAAACTTCACACAGGAAAGCTATAAGATTTATTGAGCTTAAAGAGAGCAATATATTCTTGATGCTTAATTTTTTTGAGCCACATGAAATACTGAATACTATAAAACTGCATTATGTGAAAATGGATCGAAGGCTACATTTGCAGTTCGGAAGAAAAATCTCACGAAATTCCAAATGTTGTCATAAAATCATGAATATTGCAGCTATAGAGCTGAAAACTTCCAAATTAATGTAATTTGAGTTGTACAATTCAAATTGATGGTTATTTTCTTGATTGAAACAACCTTTACTGCTTAAAATTTGATTTTTATAAACAAAGAAACATTACATATTAGTCAGTGTTCAACTCACTGTCACTTGAGGTCAGCTGCATCAAAATTCCTCAAGTGAATCTCCTCTCAGGGCACTGGCTTGTTGTACTGACATCTGGCACCTGTATTGTAGCTGTCCTTTACTCACATTCTGTTCATGTAGCACAGAGAAACCCCAAGAGGTCACCTGAGAGAAATTTGTTGGGAGGGACGGGAAAGAGGACAAATTACATGATTGTGTTATTTTATTATATTTATTAATACAAAAAATGTCGGCCAAATTATTTTTTCTTTCCCTTTGTTAATCATTAAGCATTTATTGCGGCATTAATTTTTAGTGCATTTACCATTTAAATCATTATATTAATTATACAGTAGATTGTAAGTCTCTCTTTTACATGGATTATGTCATTTGTCTTTTATGTTTGTAATTGCAAATAAACTCAAAACCTGTAGAGACTTCCAGGAAAGCTTCAACTACATAATTTCATTAGCCTAATGATTTTTAATATCAGAGAATGAGAGGAAATAATATGATATATACACTTTACACAACAAGACATACTAGCTCCGATGTTGCATTTTCCTAGTCCTTCAGAAGATAGAACTGTGCCAATAGATTTGTCACAGTAGAAATCAGTGGCAGAGCCGGACGTCTGCCTCTTCCCGTCATTGAAAAATGTGCATCATAACGATTGTCCCCTGAAATAATTGAGAAAAAAAAAGGTTAATTATGCGAGAGGCAATTAAAAAAAAAAAAGATTAACGTTCACAAGCTAAATTCTAAACATGACCTTTGACATCCATAACGTTATCGAAAGTAGGTCAGCGGCTTTACAAGCTGTTACTAAGTGTTAGACCTTAATTCTGATACCGAATGTTTAGAAAATGGTGATGGTCCGATAAAACAACCAAATAGCTACATAAACAACAATACCCCACCCCCAAAATTGCTTAAAAAACGAAAAACTTTCTGTCTAAATGTGTGAATCGAACAGCCACATTTGGCTGTTCTTTTACTAATACATCCGCCCTCCGTCAATTGCCGTTGCTATATTGCAAATAAACAAAATAGGTCTGAAATGAGTAGAAATAAAACAAAATTCAAAACTTACTCAGAACACATATTAAGTCGACTGCCATTGGTGAAAACTTTCATTTCAGCGCCTGAGTCATTTCGTGCTGTGTTTCGTACAGCCGCCCCGTCGTGTCCGGGTTTGTCAGATGGAACATCCGCCTTTATGTTTACACGACGAAATGTGTTGGAGGTGCTCTGTTTTAACGTTATTTCGCTCTTTGCTCAAATAACGACGGTCTTTGATACGATTTTAGCAGTATGGCTGCTCGTTTGTTTGATGTAACACAAGTGTAGGTAGGCCTCCAAGATGTGTATTAAAATTCAAATTTTCTCATTCACTTCGAATTTACTATATCTTCCTATACAAAATCTGTACCTTGTGTTACATGTGCGTAAACCTCAGTTTCGGCTCTTCTCAATGGTGAAAACCGTATTAGTGTAGCATTTTTGAGGACATAGCGCGGACGCTATGAATGAGGTGGGGGTCCTTTCAAGGAATTTCGCTTTCGTGAGCGCCGGTCAGCCAGCGCTCGGTAAAAGCGGTTTCGTGGTGTTTTTGTTTTTTGTCTCACTCAATTTCAATGACCACGCAAAAAGTTATAATTGACATATTATGAAAGAAGAAAGATCAAGGAACCAGAAGATATAATTTTTATTTAGAAAAGGCAAATTAATTACTAGGCAGAGCGAGGGTGAAAAGGACCCAAACTGGGCCTCGCTGTCGCGGTACAGAATTTTCCGACCGCGGCAAAGAGGCAGTTTTATGTTGTAACCTACTAGAAGCTGACAAACAAAAATTGGAACACGAGGTAGAAAATGTTAGCTTGGGAGTTGGAGAAAATAAAGTTTGGCGAATATGGATAATTACGCAAAATGATTCAAATACATCAAACAACTTCCTAATAAGAAAAATGCTGGTTCTTATAAAGTCAAATATACCTGCTTTTAACTCTACCTGGGATGATATAATGTTCATACCTAAGTATAGATTTGAACTTTCATGTGAAACTTATAAGATAGACAATAGCGCAATATGTAACACAAACTGATATTTGATATACACATAAAGGTGAAGCATATGAATACTATAAGTATGGTAGAAGGTCCTGACAAAAAATAAATATGATGCTTGTACAGAAACATAGCCTTCATACTATGATCAATATCAGCCTTTAACATAATTCCGTCAAAAACGGGACCGCTCCGCCATCGCGGCAAGATAGGATCTCCGGTCGGAATCATATGGCGTAAATAATCCTTGCGCACACAATGTGATATATGTCGAGTTTTGGGAACGATAAAGTTTCATTAAATATACACTAGCATACTAGTCCGAGTTTTTAATATGATTTAATTACATCCGGGCAACATGTGTATGGACCGTTTTTGAGAGCAAAAATAAAAATTTCAATAGCTAAAATTTGTGTACCACCTCCACTTGTGTCCAATATTTCCAAAATATTCATAAAAACCATTATACTATATCATACCAACAAAATGGGACCTCCTCTACTCTATTCTTCTCCCCCCCCAATATTACGCTTGGCATCACCCCAACACTGTCAAAATCTAATTCGACTAATACCCCATACTCCACCAATCATATAAATAACCTAGCCATACCCTAGCTAATTATATAACACCTTTTACCTAATTACCACTACCAACACATGTTTATGGACTTTGGAGAGCAAAATAAAAACAAAATTTATGTTGACACCCCTGTGAAAAGCAAAAATTAGTGTGATATATAATTACCCCCTCCAAGTTCTATGGTTTACATAAACAACATGTGATCCCTAAAACCCAAACAATTAACATATCCAATACACTACCCTGCTTTCAATTCGGCTTTGACCTCAACCTCGACAACGACCTACATCCCCCATTGTGACCCACCAGATAACATACACCGAAGCGATCAGACCACAAAAAAAACAAAACAAAACAAAACGGATCTTCAAAGTTCAGGTACCTCCATAAATACCCATATCCATGACATATGTCACGCCCACAAAACAGTACCCATACACCACATATACCCATTGAACACCCACACATGTACAGACAAACGACCCTGGGTATATCCCATGTCCGAATCAGCTTAAGATACCTGCACCCAAAAATAGGGCTGGTAAAAACAAGCGCAAAACCTTTCAGGTCACTAACAGGAGAAGGATAAAGAAGGCAAAATACCTACCATTTGTGCACCAAAGTCAATGTGTCTCAAAGAACCTATGAGAACTGCCACAATTGACCCTAAGGAGGCAGGTGCAGTCCTCACAAAAGGTCCCTTAGAGTGGTTAGCCAAATTGCTGCAGGGTCGGGTACCCCCACCCTCCTAGCAAACTAAATGCATTAACACATTCGTGTTATTGTCACAAAGGAAGAGAACACCACATGTTGTGGACGGAGGGGTTTTGACCTGTCAACCCCATTGTAAATTTTTCAGTGTATTTTAGTTTACAGGATGAGGTTCAAGATTTCATGTTCCAGTGCATCAAATGATTTGTATACCCGACTCAAATCTATTCAAAATAACCCTGCGAAACAATATTTCATTGTATTCATCTCGTGTGGGACCAAAGTCACACGCCTATGAACTTGCATAAGTTTATTATGCTGTCCCTAATAAAATATTGGGATTCAGAAAAGACCATGCAATTCGCAACTACTGGTCTACATCTGCAGAATTTTTATAACTCCTTGGTTTCTTCCAAATGTTTTCAAGAAGTAGATTTGAAAGCATTATAAATCATACAATGCTTCATGCCTCTGATGAAAATTCACAAGGAACCAAGAAAAGATTGTTTATGAAGATTTAGTTGCAAAAAAACAGAGAGATTGCCTTTTACAAAATAACACAATCCAAAATCTCAGTTTGAATAGATTCATAGGTAATATAGGTACAAAAAAGGCAGATGGCAATATAAGCAGTATAAAAATCATTCCAAGGTTTACGTCCTTGTATCTAGTAATTAGATAAAACATCTAGGCCAAAGTAGGAAAGCACATGTCAAATCCTCAACCAAACATGATAAATATAGTCAACAAAAAATCTAATAATAGTTAATTGTTGGTATTACACCATTTATGTGTAAACAATCACATTACATCTAACGTTAGTGAATGAGTTGTGGTAACAAAAAAATTGAGCACTTGATACCAACCCAAACCTCTTCTAATGGACATAATCACTACCCTGTACCATCAATAATCAGTCTATCACTTTCCAACTCCACCAATTACCCGATGAGCCCTATAATATGATACACCCCATCCCCAGTCATAACAGTGGCCATCACAACATACATCCAAAAAAACTGCACAGCATTAATCCAACCCATTCATCATCCAAACATATTCCAATACAATACCAAATACATAACACAACAATCTATAGTTATACAAACAAAAATTAATTACACTTCCCCAAACCAAATCCCACTTATTAACCAATAATAATCCTCTCATACTCCCACTAAATGCACATAATTTTGAGCCCCATCCTTGAACACAACCCAAATACCCCCCGTTTTGAGAACAAAAAAAATAAAAACATTCCAGTCCCCCCAAATTATGTCACCCACTCACATCCCCCATCCCATAACATCTACAAGACTTCAATTCCACACACCCATAAAAATAACCCCAATACCACCACTACCGCACCCCAATGTATAGCCCACAAATACCTATCCTTAAAAATAAAATGTCAACCCATTTTATTCACATATTAAAAATCAAGTCTCCCCCTCAACACCTCCTCCAAACCCACAAATTCATAATCAATCACCTCACGGTAATAACCTTATATCACAAAAACCTCATATTGCACTCCCCCTCCAAAACAAACACAACGAACATTCCAACAAAAAACTCATTTACCAATCAATGACGTGCTACATCCCACTCACACTTTTTTACTCAAAATCCCACCCGCAAAAAAACCCATCACCCCTTCATTCCAAATACCCCATGGTCTCCCAACAAAAATTACAGCTGTCACAACCAATTAACACCCAACCAAATTTCAAATCTATATTATGTATTCATATAAAATACCAATATTAATAATAATTGCACAAATAAAAACCAACTCTACCAACTAAAGGTCCCAATGCCCCCCCCAAAAAATAAAACAATAAACAAAATAATAAATGCACCAAACCCCAAAAACATCCCATCAAAATTAAAAATGAAACCCCATCCCCATAATTTCCAACCCAAACACCACAAATAAATCACACCCTAACCCCACAACTTGGATTTAAAATAAAAAAAAATATAATACCTAAAAATCACCCAACCCAAACCCCCATAAAACATCAAAACCAAACACCCCCGAAATCACCGCCCCCCCAACAAACCCCCCCACCCCCCACCCCCACCCCCAACACCCCCCCCCAACAACCCCCCCCCACCAATACCCCCCCCCCACACCCCCAAACCACCCCACCCCCAACTCTAACAATCCCAACCCCCCCC